>CM068827.1:3440446-3575446 GCA_028554795.2 Sinohyriopsis cumingii | reverse complement strand
AGATGAAAGCAATTGTGATCCTAGTCCTGCTGGGAGAGATGACAAGGGAAATAACTCGCATATGATCTTCGAACAATAGACGCTTACAATTTGTTTTTAAAAAATTATTGTGCGTCTATTTGATGTCGGATGACACGTGCAACTTCCGGCTATCACTGTACCGATTGCTTTCCCAAAATTTTCAATGGTAACGTTTAGTGAAATAAATATATAATTTCTATCCTATTTCGACGGTCGTGTCATATTCAGCCATAGACAGCAATGTTAGATTGACAATTTGACAAGGGCAGAACCAGGTACTATACTGCATTTATAAGAGATAACTCTACTGGAACTAGACAGGGATAAGAACCATCCAGTCGCAACAGATACATTTCACTGATGTGTAACACGTATTTTTTATCACATAAATACGAAATATGATATAGATTTGAATTTGCATCATCCATATGTTGCCAAGAGATTCGGATTATGGTAAGCCTTACATAAGCTACAACATTTACATAATACATCAATGATAGCTATTTTTGATGTGAATTTCTGAATACAATGTTCCATACTCGTTGATCTCCACCCCACTGGTCCTGCGCAGTTGGTACCTTCGATCAGCCTGTGGAATCATTGGAATGTGTCAGAGAAGTTTGTCTCAAATGAAGCAAATGAAGAAATCATACAGAAGTAGGATGCATTGCAAGAACAATATAATGATGTTAACTATTCAACTACATTTGGATAACGTGGATGCATTTGATCCAGTTTTAGCAATTCACTGCTGGGACTCATTTCTCCGCACTTCTCCTCAGACCAAATTTATTTTACACCTGCCTGTACATTGGATACCATTGGATCATCTTTGGGGGCTGGGTTAAGTTCTGATGCTGTCATTGATATTACCGTATGATAATCTTTGGAGGCTGGGTCTAGTTCTGATGATGTCATTGACATGTCAGTGGTTGAGGTTCCTCATTCCTGATTGTCACCCTGATACAGACTGGTCATGGCAGCACAAAATTCTTATTCCCAGCCTCTGTTTGAGGTATGTATGAATCTCGAACGGATGGACAGTCATCAGCATTGTCCAGGCCAATAAACATTGGCCATGTTAATAAAATATTTAATGATTATTTTGTGCTTTTCTCTACTTTTCCAGTTTTCATTGTACCTTAGTAAGAGCTGATGACTACCTGCACTGACCACCGAGTTATTGAATTCATTTTGTCTTATTGTATCGTGAAATATAGGACCAGTGGGTTAAGGACAGGACCAGTAGCATTTTGAGGCTGAGGTTGTTGGAGGTTTTTGCAAATATCACGCATGCACACCGTACTTGATCTTGATTGCACTGGAACGCACAACCTACAAGTCATAACTAAATTTGTACAGCCTAAGGGAACCTCCGCACAAATCGGGTTATATGGTACCGCGTGAATTGAGAGTACCAATAAAAATGCTAATATATTGGTTATAGAATTTCCATGTCAAACCTTCGATTGGGAATTCGTAATGGAAGAGTATTGAATGAAATGTCCGATATATTTTTTTAAATATAAACCAGCATAAAATAATACATCTAAAAATCTATGTACAGTTGTATTATGTCGTATTCCTTATCATCTGTATCGACTAGTTGTTGTTGTTGTTGTTGTAGGGTTTAACGCCATTTTTCAGCCCAATATATGTTATACATGGCGGCCAGTATAACTGGTGGAGGAAGAACTCTGGGGGAAAAAAACCCAGGAAGAATCACCGACCCACGAGAAGCTACTGACAAGCTTTCTCACGTACCCACGTTAGCCGAGCCTGAGACTCGAACCCACGTAGACAGAGGTGAGATGGAAGTGATCCGGAAAGGTGAGCGCTTTAAACCACTCGGCGTATCGACTAGTTACCTGACCGCCATCGTTCAAGAATACAGTCTAGCAGTTGCAATAATGGATGTCTCTAAACCAGTGGAGCTTAACTGTCAGTTGTCAAAATGGGAGTTTCTGATATAGTTGTATCCCTGTGCGTATTTGCTCTGGATTTGTGAAGGTTTTTACGTTTATATGTATATCTATTGCAGTGTAATAATTGTTTCTGTCGAGAAGTTTATGTCATCTATTAAATAAGGCGTTTTGTTCGAACATATGTAATTAAAAACTAATGGACCATTTTCTCACTCACCCGAATCCCTTTCTCGTTAAAATGTACCTGTTAAGCTTAGCTCATGTCATTATTATTTAATTATTTATTGGTTTCGTTCTTTCCATCTTATCCCTCCTCAGATGAAGGAGGTTGCTGGTTTGAACCCGGTTGAGTCATACCAAAGACTAATAAAGATGGTACTAACAGCTACCTCGCTTGGCACTCAGCATTAAGAGGTTAGTGTTTGGACTGGTCGGCCTGGTGCAAGGATAATGTGACTGGGTGGGATATCATGCTACATGTCTGCAGCATGATGTCCCAGTGCTAGACATCACTATAAACTCCACACTGCAGACATCGTAGCGATATGACAGGAAAATTTGTTAAACCTACTTTAAAAATCCAAGTCGCGCGCGCACACACAACACACACACACACACTTATCAATCTAATACCTGCTCCTTGTGAGTGTTTTTCTGTTAAAATGTATAATTTAGTTTTAAAGCGTGACCTTGTTTGTGTTGTTAACGAAATGACTGATACTCAACTCTAGACAACAAGTAAGTAGATTATATGTGTACTACTAACCAGATTGTAGATTAGACATTAGTACTAACCAGTATGTAGATTAAACATGTAGTACTTACTTGTATCTAGCTTATATTACTAAACACCAAATCTTTTTTTACAACAATCTAACATTTAAAGAGAAAAGAACTACTAAGCATACACACTTCTCTAAACACATATTTTGTATTAATAAATAAAAAATAAACAAATCTATTTTTTTTACATGATTAAGATTCGTATGCATCCAGGATTTAAACAACCTATCAAATATTTGTCTGCCAGTGCATGTACCCTTTGGAAACATAGAATTTGCTCAAAAATATTAAAAGTATATAATTAAAGCTCTCTTCAGCCAAATGCCCATACATTTCAATCTTGCAAATGGTATGCCATTTTTGATTATTCTGAAGAAGATTAATCAAGTCACGGTTTTTATCATGTCACCTGGCACCCAATATTTTCTGGGTTTATTTGATGCCGTAACCGAGTTTGTAAGACAAACCAACACTGACTTTTCTGTGTGCCATACCTTTTGTACATGGACTCGTTTTCCAGCCATATAAACTGAAATAAAGAAGGAAAGAAAGCCTCTTCCAACAAAAGGCGCGTATATATTTCGGCCAAAATACTGAACGTATCGAAAACCGACATTAACTTAATGCCAATTCAATGCTTCGAAACGATTTATTCTTTACCACTATTATCTCAAAGTTGTCTCCCTTCAACATGATTACTTTCGAAAAGTTTAGAAAATCACTTTAGGGTCCATTTCATTATATACATTGTATTGAATTGATTTAAGATTTTTGTAATTCCGGTTTTACGGAAATTTAATGTTGTCTGTTCGAATGTGTTTTTTAATGTTTCATTTTTGTTTTTGTTTTGCTTGTTGTATTTTATCTTCTGGGGGTGGGGGTAACTGAATGAAGTCTAACTGAAGCAAATATGAAGCAACTTGACCCAAGAACAAGTAGTACACGAAGTACCCACGTACAAACGACAATGTGTATGTGCCCCTTTGGAGTTTTTGTTTTCGTCGTGCTTCTAATCTTGTGACTTCCATAGGAAAAAAATCGCTTAACAAAAAGTCCTGGCTTGAATGCAAGCACGGTCAGTACGTTTAGAAATTCTTGATGAATTGATACATATCTAATTATCAAGCGAATCTTTTGGTTTTTAAAGTTTTTTATATTGTCAGACTTGTTTAAGTCCAGACAAATAAAAACAGACGAACATGCATACGGACATTTAAAGGTTGGAGTATGTTTGTGTATGGGGGGGGGGAGCTTGGATTTTTAACTTAGCTTTACCCAATGTCCCACTTTCTCATATTATCCTGTCTGCAGTATGGGCATCAGGCCGCAGATATGTAGAATGATATTCCACCCAGTCACATTATCCTGATACCAGGCCGACTAGTCCTAACACTAACCTCTTAATGTTGAACGCCTACTGAGGCAGATGTTAGTACCATTTTTATAAGTCTTCGGTATGACTCGGCCGAGGTTTGAACCCGAGACCTCCCGCATCAGAAGCGGACGTTCTAACCACTAGGCCAATGGAGCGGTTTAAAAGTGTTGGAAGGCCGGTAGATAGATAAATAGGTAGGTAGCTAGGTACGTGTTTCTAGGCAAGTTTTTTTTTTTTTAATAGCTGCTCTAATTGCATTCTTTCTTTACTAGACTGGTATCTGAAAGGGAAGGAAAAAAAGGGAGAAAAAAACGTACTTGAACCTTAGCAACATCCAATATGATTCCAATATGCATACCTGGTTTTCGAATTACTTTTCGCTGACATATCGTGACACCGAGATATGTTATATTGTGAAGAACGTGCATTTTAATTCGCTAACTAAAATTTATTCTGCGCACAATGGCGTGCAACAAATCCGAAATAATCCTTGTGCCACCCTCAGGTTGGTTATTAGCTCCCATTTTACCTGCTCACCTTTATCCGTTGGAGTTTCTTTCATACCTAACGACGCGTGCTGCTTGTATATGAAACATTTATTAAATTTGTCGCGTTGGTTCCTCTTTATTCATGGAATAAAATAAGACCCTTTTCAGCACGTTATTAGGAAATAAATCCTGGATTTATTCAATTTCAATCTATATACTTGATTAATAAAATTCGTCATACGTTTTTCATAAAATTCGTCATAAGTTTTTCATTAAATTTCAATGTGATCAAATGAGCAAATTAATACACCACATGAAAGACTTGTTAGTAAATGGTAGAAACTGTGTGTGTGCGTGTGGGTGGGGGTGATATGGATTGTTTACGTAGCTTTAACAATTTTGTTAGTCGTATCGCTACGATGTCTGCAGTGGGGCAGTTTATAGTGATGTCTAGCACTGGAACATCATGCCGCAGACATGTAACATGATGTCCCCCCCCACCATCACATTATCCTGACACCAGGCCGACCAGTCATAACACTAACCTATTAATGCTGAGCGCCTAGCGAGGCAGCTGTTAGTACCATTTTTATAAGTCTTTGGTTTGACTCGGCCAGGGTTCAAACCCGCGACCTCCCGCATCCGAGTCGGACGCTCTAACCACTAGGCCACTACAGAAACTGTACTTCCACCACCAAGAAAAAACAACAGTAATAATAATAATAATAATAATAATAATAAGAATAATTTTTCTGTCTTGTTTGGTAAAACGAATGCGAACAGCACATTTTATCAGAGAGTTCTATCTTTAATGTCTTGACGTCTCACCTCTGCCTGCGTGGGTTCGAGTCTCGGGTTCGGCCAATGTGGGTACGTGAGAAAGCTTGCCAGTAGCTTCTCGTGGGTCGATGGTTCTTTCCGGGGCTTTCTCCCGGTTCTTCCTCTACCATTTATACTGGCCGCCATGTATAGCCTATCTTGTGCTGAAAAATGGCGTTGAACCCGACAACAACAACAATGTCTTGACAGCATGTTCAATACATAAATTTATGTTTTCTTAGATTCCTATGAAGTTTCTTCAATATATAGATATTAAAACAGAGATTACGTATTTTTGAATTTCTTTGCTATTATGACTAGCGATTATTAAATCTTACTCAAACAGTTTTGTTTATTTTATTAATACTGCAAGAAACCTCTAATTTTGTCTTCTGTTTAGTCGGATCCTTTTTCATCAATCAAGCATCGTCTGATCTATCAATGTATTCATACATCCATCTATCCATCCATCCAACTATCCACCTATATACCTACCCACCCACTCACCGATAGATAGATAGATAGACAGATAGATAGATAGACAGTAGATAGATACAAAGATAGATAGTTAGATAGAACGATAGATAGATAGATACAAAGATAGATAGATAGATACAAAGATAGATAGATAGACAGTTGATAGATAGATAGACAGATAGATAGATAGATACAAAGATAGATAGATAGACAGTAGATAGATAGATAGATAGATACAAAGATAGATAGATAGATACAAAGATAGATAGATAGACAGTAGATAGATAGATAGATACAAAGATAGATAGATAGATACAAAGATATATAGATAGATACAACGATAGATAGATACAAAGATAGATAGATAGATACAAAGATAGATAGATAGATACAAAGATAGATAGATACAAAGATAGATAGATAGATAGACAGTAGATAGATAGATACAAAGATAGATAGATACAAAGATAGATAGATACAAAGATAGATAGATAGACAGTAGATAGATAGATACAAAGATAGATAGATACAAAGATAGATAGATAGATAGACAGTAGATAGATAGATACAAAGATAGATAGATACAAAGATAGATAGATAGATAGATAGACAGTAGATAGATAGATAGATAGACAGATAGATAGATAGACAGTAGATAGATAGATAGACAGATAGATAGATAGACAGATACATAGATAGATAGATACAAAGATAGATAGATAGACAGTAGATAGATAGATACAAAGATAGATAGATACAAAGATAGATAGATAGACAGTAGATAGATAGATAGACAGATAGATAGATAGATAGACAGTAGATAGATAGATAGACAGATAGATAGATAGACAGATACATAGATAGATAGATACAAAGATAGATAGATAGATACAAAGATAGATAGATAGACAGTAGATAGATAGATAGATAGATTGTAGATAGATAGATAGACAGATAGATAGATAGATAGACAGTAGATAGACAGATAGATAGATAGATACAAAGATAGATAGATAGATAGATAGATAGACAGTAGATAGACAGATAGATAGATAGACAGATAGATAGATAGATACAAAGACAGATAGACAGATAGATAGATAGACAGTAGATAGACAGATAGATAGATAGACAGATAGATAGATAGACAGTAGATAGACAGATAGATAGATAGACAGATAGATAGATAGATAGATAGATAGACAGATAGACAGACAGATAGACAGATACATAGATAGATAAACAGTAGATAGATAGATAGACAGTAGATAGACAGATAGATAGATAGATACAAAGACAGATAGACAGTAGATAGATACAAAGACAGATAGAATAGGCCTGATGCTGATGTTCCAGATAAGTTCAGTGAGATTTATATTTTTAAAATTATGACTTTGTAATAATAAGCATTTGACTGCTTTTTTGCCTTTACTTTTCTTTTATGTCAATCGAAGATACATCAGTCTTCTTGGTATTAAATAGTCAAGACTATGCTGGTGGCGGTTAAAATGTCGCTTTCCGACTTCGCAAAATCCGATAATTAGCTATTAAACAAAATTAGTTTATATTAATGATTTTGAACTCGTTAAAATACTTTAAAAATCAAATTAAAATTAGAAGCTTTTTTAAAAAAAGTCTGTATTTCATTTTGTATGGCACTTTGAGTCTCAGAAAACACACATTTGAAGCACAAGGAGTCAAATCGTTTGCATTTCAAAAGACTTCTGACGCGAGAAGCGGTATTTATAATAAAAACCGCCACCATGACTTTTAATAGTTTGGTGGGGATTAATTAGATGATAAGCTAATAATTATATCCCACATATGAACTAATCTAAATGCGCATTGATACCAAAGTTGAGAGAAATTCAAGTCTGTTAATTGACGTAGCGACAACTCGCATTCAGATGCAAACTATCGGAGATCCGATACGCGATCAAAATGGGCCACTCACCTCTCGTATTGCAAGACATGCGCCAGACATTGTACGTAATAACTCCATTACCACTTGTTTTATTGTTGTTGTTGTTGTTATAGTTGTTTTTTTTGTGGGGGATCCTATCTGACGGAGCTCTCATGTATTGGCAGTTTTCACTACATAGCATGTAGAAATTTAAATGTTTATCGGTTTCCTCTTTTCGATTAAATTTTCAGCATACATACTAACAGCGGTGCTGGTAAAACATCTTAATGAAATTTTACAGGAAACATCTTGACTTTAACGACGTTAATATAAAAAAAACGAGCATGAAATTCAGTTGTCGACTGTACGGCCTATATTAATAATTCCAGTGCGTGGAAAGGTGACAGAATCATAGTAGATGCACTTCGTCAGAGGGGACGAAACATAAATGTTGCCCACTCAGTTTTGTTGCTACCCTGCATGAACGAAACTCTAACCGTTATAAACATTATCTCATACGCCATGAAAATTATAACAGTCACACCTATCTTTGCTAGAACGGTATTTGTCACAAAAGCATATTACGAATAAATTAACTCTCTCTCTCTCTCTCTCTCTCTCTCTCTCTCTCTCTCTCTCTCAACCTCACACTGAATGCATTTTCCATACATATAGTTTTCTCTCCCACCTCTCTCGTTTTTAACATAGATATAATTTTTAATGCATATATTATTTAAAAAACATGATTTCTCAAACACCATTCTTGATAGTGCCGAAATACATGTTAGCAGATCTATCTAGAAAGAAAAAAATATGTATGCAGACTATTATAAAAAACAATGAAGCACGTGTGAGATAAGAAATGTCTATACTTCTAAGCTGTGGAAAGGTTAATCAGTGCCTGATAGATTTAGCTGTAATTTTTTCAATACTATCATCAACATTATCGTTTACAGTCATCTCACATAACCATATACATGCGTTTTTAACGGGCACCGAACTGCCCATAGCATAAACCCGGATATGCCGGTCGGCACTTTGCAAAGACATATCATAATTTTATGCTGTCCATATCTGGGCGCTTATTATACACGAAACCATGAAACACGCAACATATTGTATTTAACTTGATTTTAAGTCGTTAAGGTTAATGTTAATATAGCATGCTGAAGAAGAATTTTAGCATAAATTAATTTGTATTTAGAATGTTAATTATGTACATGTGTAATTGTGAGCCAAACATCATTTTGTTATTTCTGAACTTATTTCTTTTGTTCAAATTAAAGTGTCATGTGCATAGTTGCCTCCCTTATACCACGGTATTTTCGCCTCTGCCTGAAACAAGAGATGCAGACAGACTTATTCCTGTACAGTTCTCATAAATGGTTTATTTGTTCTTTTCTATTTTTTTAAAAAAAATTATTTTCAGTTCAATTTATTTAAATAATGAGGATACGATGCTTGCATCAAAGTATACCAATTAAGGTGTTGGTATAGAAAGTGTCAATAGCAAATTAATTCGTCCATTATAAGAAAGAATTCAACACCTGCAGAATTGTGAGTAGATAGGATCCGCCTGCAACTATTGTATACATCTTATACAATTATATTAATTGTCCGCTTGACTTTGATTGACAGCTTATTGAAAGAATACAATCGCTAATTGAACGGCTTTCCTATAGCTTAATTACCAGTGTAAAGAACTTCTATCAGCCATCCAATCAACGTCGAATCCGCCATGTTTGTTTGTACTCCATTCTGACAGCTGCTATTGATACTTGATATTGACTTCTTATCTCGAACCAATCAAAAGTAAGCATACCGGTCAAAGGTGTCAGTTTTCTAAATAAGCACCGCCTCTTGACCTGTTTTTGTAGACTGATTCTCTACCATAGGGTTGAACGATTCAGTTTGCAATTGTGGTGCGCTCGAACAGCTGAATGTGTATTGCATGATATTTGAGGCTATTTATAACAAACTGGGAGCAATATTTCCATCTAAATTGCATTTGAATTATGTGGCAACAGAAGGGATTGTGTACTTCGAAGCAAAATGGAGTAGGATTTGGAATGTTTGATGGCTAATGGGCCAGCTTTTTCTCTCAACAGCCTTTCCGAGACGACGTCCAAGCCGCTCCGGTTATCGTACTCCAGCAGTTCTTGTGACCGGGCCCACGGGGGCTCTGAAGACGCACCCGCACCCCTTAGCAGATGGCGGGGTATGGGGCCCCGGCCGCTATTTAGCTATTCTGCCATTCCCAGTCGTCCCTTGGTGATTCTTCTGATCATTACGTTATTCACATGTACAGGTGAGTGGTGGTATAGAAGGGGCTTTAGTTCGACAAGACAATTGTGTGTTATGGCACCAGTACAATAAGTAGGGCAGCACAGTCAGTGGGGTCATCTGTCTTTCTTGCATTAGTATTTATTGTTCAAGCAAAAATAGCAATTATAGTGATATTATATTAAATCCACGATTAAATAGTGCTTTGGCGAACCCGCAATGGAGGAAATTCGTTCTGACGTCCGTATGCTTGTACCCACATCTTAGACCTAGTTTACCCTCTTTGTTTATAACACGTAAACGAATTAATAAGAGAAAAAAATGCTATATATTATTATTGCTTGATGCTAAATCGATATGCTCATTTCAGGTCATTAAACATATATAATTGCAACACATTTGTGCACGATCGAAATGTTTACGGTTTTAGTTTTTAAATTCTGATACACAGTTTATTATTAGTAGTGTGATTGTAGTAGTATTATTAACATTCACATCTCTTGTTTAGGAATAAATCTTTTGGGTGGCAATGCTGGTGTTAATTGGGGTTTTCCTTTGTGCTTCAAAATTATTTTGCTATATTGTCTTGTATTAAACGCACCACTCTCTCTCTCTCTCTCTCTCTCTCTCTCTCTCTCTCTCTCTCTATATATATATATATATATATATATACTAGTAGCATTGGAATATCATGTTTATTTTTCATCAGAAGCCTTATTTTATTAATTGTGCAGTAAATTGCATGAAAGATTTCCAATGTTCATCTCGAAATATCAATTTACCAATCATCTAAACATCATTTATGCTGAAAATTTTATATTATGTATTTATAAATGTATAACCTCAATTTTGTTGTGATGTCAAGAAACAATTTGTGCTAAAATATACACCATTTATCGTCTATTAAGTGTAAAAATTGCACATTGATATATGTCTTGCCA
Source organism: Sinohyriopsis cumingii (assembly GCA_028554795.2). Classification (NCBI taxonomy): domain Eukaryota; kingdom Metazoa; phylum Mollusca; class Bivalvia; order Unionida; family Unionidae; genus Sinohyriopsis; species Sinohyriopsis cumingii. The sequence goes on along the minus strand of CM068827.1, from coordinate 3,564,431 downwards.
TCTGCTTTTCTCATCATTTGGCCTGTAAATTTTCTCTTTTTCTCTTTTCAGCAACTGGTTGTAGCTTTGATGTATGTTGGCAGATGTACGAGGCTGCTAAAGAACATTATCAGTTTTCAACACCAAGCAACGAGAAAAGTACAGCTTGTGTGCCGCTCCGAACTTATTATAATTGTTTGAAATCAGCAACAAACTGCAGAGGGAATATTAAGTATCACAGTATTTCTAATGTTATAGAAAATCAAATGAAAGGAAGCAGCTGTTCAGCAAATGGACCAGTATATGATCCTAGTGACGACCAAAATCCACCAAGGGTACATATGCCTGATGCTGTGTGTTCTTTCAATGGCCAGAAGAAATTTCGTCACTGTGGGCTTTTTGGGGACCCTCATTTGAGGACGTTTAACAATATGTTTCAAACATGCAAAGTGCAAGGGGCTTGGCCCCTAGTTAACAATGAATATTTGACTGTGATGGTGACTAATGATCCAGTATCTCACACTGGTGGTCCTACTGCAACAAGCAAGGTAAGATCACGTGTTACCATGACAACAGTTTTTATCCTTTATGCCTCTGTTACAACATTTACTTTTAAAACTTTGTTCACAGAAATGTCTTATTATACATAATTAGAACCTCAATGTATCTTAAAATGGCACGGCAACTTTCAGATTTTAACAACCATTAGAATATTTTTTTTATTTTTATATGAAAGATTTCTATTTTAAAAAAATCATTCTATTACCTGGTACCCTACGTGAGTTTTAAAGAAACTAGAATGTAAACCAACTTAATTTGTGAGTAATATTTGTTCCCGTCATTGGTATTGAGAAAATATCACGTTGAACAGATAAATATTATCACGAGTTTAAGATTCGCGGTGTTACGATTTTGAATATGTAAAGATAATACGTATCACGTGTGTTGATTTATTTCAGCAATCTCCACGTATCTGATAATGTTTCAAGCCAGGTGTTGAACACGTGTCTTATCCCCGTCGTGAGCCCCCGAACCTTCAACACCAAAAAGTGTAGAGATATTTCCAACTCGGCTGTTGTCGTAAATTTACTAAACTTCCAACCATGTCCTTTTCAAATATATTTAGACAACCGGGACTATTCCCCGACCAAAATGAGAAAAAAGTGCCCTCAATTTTTTTAAAAAATACACAATTACGAATGGTTTAAAAATTTGATGTTCCAGCGGGGTTGACCTACTTTGGCTTTGTAACTTGACTTGCTTGACCTTTTTGATAGCCCAATCCAGTACAATTCTCCATTGACAATCATGGCAAGTTGCAAAATAGCTTTCAGCACATAAAAAAACCTTTATTACTTTTTTAATATAGTGCTAAAATTGATTTGGAAATTGCTTTAATTTTATGAAATTCGAATGTTGTTACTACAGCTCCAATCACCTTTGACCACTGTGAACCACGACCCACACAACATCAATATGGCGGCGGGTTATGAGTAGATAAAACGATAAGCATATTATCTGTGCGAACGTGATCAACAAAGATGGGTTGAAAATCAATAAAAGAGACATAAACATTTATTGAATCAGAGCATAATCACGACTTTAAAAACAAATCATAACACTGAGAGCACGATATCTTGTGAGTTGTGACCCACATTTGTGAGGTGTGAAGTGAAAGGGGTCAAGTGAAGTACATGTATGGAATATGCTGTATGATATAGTTGTTACCCCCAGAGAGGGGATCTATTTTTAATTTATTTACGGAGGGCATTTTTCTTTCGAACCAGGATATTTTGCTTTTTTTTGACATCAGGAGACTATTTATTTCAACTAATATCATGGATATAATTAGCCAGATTTTTTCTTCTGTTACAAGCACAAATATATTTTTGATTTTTTGAAGGAATTTGGGGGATAATGCGTATCCCAAAGTGTCATCAGTAGAGGCTTGTGGAGCCGATTTATCAGACTAAAAGCAACCCCACATAGCAAGGAAAAGGTTTCTGAAAGTTTTAATGTTCATGATAAATTGGAGTTTAATTTTTAAGATAAATGATGTAACTGTAAATTATGTGTAATAATTATTTCAGTTTATTTAATGTAAATTTTCTTCTGCTCTTTAAATCTTTTACAGTTCATATATATATATATATATATATATATATATATATATATATATATATATATATATATATATATACAAAGAAAGAAACCCCCGTTTTGATAAATTTGGATTTATTTATTCATTTATACTTATTATAGAGAATTTGTATAAAAATGTTATCATGTTCAAAATTGATATGTGACAAATTTACTGGCAAGAAATTATGACCAATTATTACGAGCAATCTAATGGCAAATAACACAGCAAACAAGTTGGCAATTTACATTATGTACTTGAATAATTATCACAAAATTTTAAATAGAGAATATTTGAAAACATCCCTGGGAAAACCATAACTGATAGAAGTGCCTTGGATTAATGGCACTATAGCCAGGAGAACTAGAATGAGAAATTTGTTGATTTTGTTTTGAGGGTGGGTGGCAAAACGTATCAAATTGTGGAGACAGGCTGGTGAGACTTAGGAAAAGAAATATATGGTTGCGACCAAAAAGATTGGGAACAAATGGGATAGCAGCTTCAAGTTTTGATATTAATTCATGTTGTAGTACTGTGGATGTCACAATTACAGAAAATACCCAATATGCTCAGTAATAGAACCCACACCTACTACCTCTTGGATTTAACTGGATTAAAATACAATGTCATTATCTCTGTACCTTTTGGGTAAAAATGTTGTATTATATTGAAGACTTTTTTAAGTCACTACTCTCCTCACTTAGCTTGCTTGTCCCCTTAAAATTTGAGTTCTGTGTATATTAGCTAGTGATGCATTATCATGTCAGTTGAACAAGGGACAGCTCATTATTATTCAGTAGTGTTGCACCAAGGATCCCAAAAGCAGGAAACACTTTCTCCATCCACTACATTTGGGGAACACTACATTTTGAAGTGACAGGGAAAACTTCTGACTAGTACTAATCACACTGCTAATTAGATAATCTAATTTATCTTGATAAATTTACCACTTTTCTGTAAACACTATCCTTTCATATTTACTATAGTATTTGCTTCTGTTTGTTTGTACCCCTTAATACCAGTTTTAAAAATAAAACTCCTCAAGGATATGAAAAAAATGCACAAAAGCTTAAGTCATTTCATTGAATATAATTTCTAACCTAACTGTTGCCATGGGATCCCTAAAACAGTTGAATACTGGCAGTTCAATGCAAATTGAAGCTCACAATGCAAGCAAGCAGTCAAGACTGTTCGTTGTCCATTTCTGGTCTCGAGAATAGTGCTTTTCAGTAAAAACTGTGCTGTCTGCATTCCATATGTTCACTATCAGGTTGTAATATTCCCTAAAACAAATTGAACAAATAAATTGGAGTAACTCTTGAAGATGTGTGTAGAAATGTAAGTCCAAAATTTAGAGACTTGTTGAGATTTGTAAAGATGGTGAACTACATCATATCTGTTGCTTGAAAATATAGTCTGGTCTAAGTAAATATGGCAAGTGTGATGTTAAAGAAACTTCCATTTGATTCAGAATGCCAACATTTGGACAGTGTTTGGGACTCCCTGGAAAAACTCTGGTTAGAAACTATAAATCAGTAAATGAAATGACTAAGTTCTGTGGCATTTTTTATTTCCTTGATGTCTATTGTTTTCAAATTGGTATGGGGGTGGGGTTTACAAATAAGATGCTTTGAGAACACTATATGTAAGTTTCCATTTTGGATCTTTCTTAAACTCTAATTTTCATGTTTTATCCATGTGCATTCTATGCTTTTCCCATTTTCTGGATTCCTTTGAAATTAATAATTCATTGATTAAATGACCAGTTATGTATTGGAATAAATATGGTCCCTTTTGTATACAATTCAGCCTGAAATTTGTTAAAATACAGGTTTGCCAGAGGTGTGCCTTGATGCATGTTATACTAGTGACTGTTGTAGACTACATTGCAAGACTAGTGACTGTTGTAGACTACATTGCAAGACTAGTGACTGTTGTAGACTACATTGCAAGTTGGCAGATTACCGTACATCATTAATATTTTAATTGCCAGAAATGATGTTTAATGAGACATGTGCTTTTGTCTGTGTGATTATTTACATTAATTGGCAGTCCACTGCCAGCTTTGCTAGCCAAGAGTCATCAGAAACAGCATCCATTGGATTCAGCAGAAAAACCAATCCACTAAAATACCTTGCTAGGAGTAAGCACAGTGGCCGCGACACACAATGATGAATTCTATGTGCAAGTTCCTCCAGTTTAAACATTTCATGATTCTAATTTTTTTACTCAGTGTCTTTGATCATTGTGAAAATTGCAATATTGAATACCCAACAGGTTACATAATAAGCTCTTGTCACTTAATTGACTTTGCTTGCTGTCAGTGTTGTTTATTCAAAACAATGTTTCTGCTAGCAAAAGATGCCCAGGGTTGATGTGCAAAACAGTGGACTGATGCTCTTTTGGTTGACAAAGATGTTGGTGGGGCAACAGTATTGAAAATTATGAATGATTGATCAGAAAAATAAAATGACCAAACATTTACTTTAAATTTTCTGCAATTATTTGTAGTGATTAATGTTATTTATTATTAAAAAAACATGACTAGTTTAAAATAAAGTAGGTTTTGTTTTTAGAAAAGTAACATTTTAATAACTGACAGCAGCAGTCACCTCTGGAAAAGGTAAATCGTATTCATACACGTGACCTCGAGATACAAGTTCGTCTTTGAAAATAGTTTTTGAATACCAACAAATACCTTATAATAATTTTTTAGGAGAGATAGTTTTGTGTGCTATTCAACTAAAACAGAAAATATATGTATATAATTTTTCTCTCCAAACGTTATGCTCGATAATGTATCATGCTCGATTTAATCCATCCAATAAATTAAATCATCTTTGATTCTTGCACAACCAAAAATAACCACTATTCTTTGTTTTGTATATTGTGTGAAAACACTGATTTCACTATAAATTAACAGCAGATATGACTGTAACAGAGGAATAGCTCTCTATCTGTGCCAGCTTGTATAACTAGACTTAGAGACAGCTAGTCATACTTGAAACAATATCCGGATTAACCAGTTACTCAACGTGCCAAGTCCAAAAGATAGCTTCTGTGAAGGATTGTTATCAGGAGGGAATGAAATGAAGTTTAATGTAGCTATTGGTAGTAAAACATTAACCTAAACTAGGAATTTCTTCATAGACAAGTTTTGTAAATATTTAATGATCCCTGACCTAAATGATAGGAAATTTTTCTAATATTGCCTCGAAATTATTTTTGCTTTTCTAGAGCTAGTTTTAATTTAAATTTTTATAATGTAGATAAAAATATCAAACTATACTTTTCATACTGGCACAAAAGAAAATTTATGGTCAGGACACCTTTTTATCTTTATCTAGAGATTTAAAAAAAAATAAAATGATGAAAAGGATTTTTTTCTCAACTATTCAGAGCAAGATTATTTTGTTTTAAGCTATTTAGAGGTGAGGGATGTTGCTCTCCAATCACATACACAGTTGAAGTTGACTTATTGATAATTTTTATATGCTGTGCCCATTTGATTTGAGTAAATTGAGTACATATGAGATAAAAAGTGTTGATACATGGATTCATAAGATAATGTTTTATCTAAACACTGCCTTCCTCATGAGGTGCTGGAGTGGCTCAGTGGTTAGCGTGCCAGGCTCATGACCAAAAGGGTGTGGGTTTGAATCATACTTTCCTCGTATGAAAGTTTGAATGTTCATAGTTGTCAATATGCTCCAGTGGTCACTTAAAGAAGGGAGGAATCATTATTTGGTAAGAAAACATCTGGCCAGTAACAACAAAAAGAAGGTGACTGTCATTTACATGACTTTTATAAAGGAAATTTGCCAGGAGGAAATTTGTATGGCAGTTATGACCTTATGAGCACTATATAAAGGTGACCATCAGGGCAGGTTTGTCTCTATGTGAATAAAAGCTTTCAGTTAATATAGCTTTCTTTTGCTTAATGCAGTCCATGTGCCAGCAACATGGCAAGTCGCAAATATGCTGGTTAACCATAATAGACAAGCAACTTTATCATTACCTTTATATGAAGGAAAAATATTGTCTGGCACAAAATATGGAAAATATCTCAACAGATTTAGATATATTACCAGCATTGATGAACCAATCATTGATCTTAAGATTTTAACCAATGCCTAATACTGACATCATGCCAATAACCAATGCCCAATATTGAAATCATGCCAATAACCAATGCCCAATATTGACATCATGCCAATAACCAATGCCCAGTACTGACATCATGCCAATAACCAATGCCCAATACTGACATTATGCTAGTAACGCAGTGTCTGTACTACTCAAGATGGAATCTGATATGCAGGTGTATTGTTACAAGTCTATGCTATACATAACAGTATCATATGCTGATCATCTCGTCTGGAGGGTTTTATGTCTATGGTTGGTTGTGTTAGTTTTGAGAAGAGTAATTTTTAAGGACGTTACGGGTGCTTAATACAGCGCCCAGATCAGTGGTGGTAAATACATCATACAATTCCAGGGTGCCTTATCTTGCCAGTCAGTGGTGCTAAATACATCATGCAATTAATGGGTTCCTAATTTATCATGTAATTCAAGGGTGCCTAATACATGATACAATTCAAGGGTGCCTAAATACATCATGCAGGGTACCTAAATACATCATAAATTTTAATGGTGCCTAATCATGTAATTCAGGGGTGCTATTACATCATACAGACGTAATTTTTGAGACACAATGTTGTTGAGATTTTTTACACCAAAATTTTGCTGCTTGTCAGGTCCAGATTTTTTGTCAAAAAAGACTTTGGACATTTTGGCCTAAGATCTAAAGCAGACCAGTCTGAAAAGGACAGTGACCCTTTGCAGAAAGTAGGATAAGTTTGAGCTTTGGAGTAAAGAGTGGCCAGGACATGAAAATGATGGGTCCAAAAAGCTTTTAAAAAGACCAAAAAGTCCAGTTTTTACTCTTCTAAATATGTGAGGGTGAAACAACCAATCTAAACTGTCTTTAACACAACTAGGCATCTAGTGAAATGAAAATCTCTTGGAAAGATGTATTTGGATGTATTCAGAAATAACCATCAAAAAGCACCTCCTACTCTCGATTCAGTCAAAAAAGACAAATCTCCAGGGGTTACCGAGTTAAACAAACTTCAGAAATTTCTTTTCAAATACACAGATGTGGTATTGTTATTGTAACAACTTTACGTTTTACAGTATGTAACAGAACATGTAACAGAACATGTAACAGAACATGTAACAGAACATGAAACCAACAATTTACATCAAATCAGCAAATAATTTATTTCCAACAATACAAATTTAAATCTAGGAGACACTTAAACTGTTGTGAATTAAACCCCAAATAATCCTAATTGTTCTATCACTGGTCCAAAAATATATAATGTTCTGAATGAATTCCAATAATCTTGAAATGACTTATTGTAACATTGGTGCAACATATGCGTTCCCACTCTAAAGTAGTGTGTGTTACTACAGAAGTCAGCAAGCAGTTTATTAAGTCGGGTGAATATTTTAAAAAGTTCCTCTTGAATTATATCAGATGTCAAAAACACAGCTGCAAACTCTGATTATGGATTCCCACAGACTGATGTGGAACAGGAATGAATCATTTATCAAATCCCAATTTATATACAGTTTCACTTTACCTTGATGTGAATCATTCCAACAGAAAATTCCAGTCTAATTGTAAACAACAATGGACATAGAATGTTCAGAACTCAAATGCTCTGTAAACATTTATTTATAACTTTCAGTTGTTGACAAAAGTTGGCAACTGAACTGGTGGCCTAGTGGTTTGAATGTCCGCTTCAGATGCGGGAGGTTGTGGGTTCAGACATTGGGCGAGTCATACCAAAGACATGGTACTAATAGCTGCATCGCTTGGCGTTTAGCATTAAGAGGTTAGTGTTAGGACTGGTTGGTCTGGTGTTTGGATAATGTGACTGAGTGGAACATCATGTTCCATGTCTGCAGCATGATGCCTAAGTGGTAGACATCACTATAAACTGCCACACTACAGACATCATAGTGATATGACTGAAAAATTGTTAAGCTACATTAAAAATCCAAATCACATCACAGTTAGCCATGTAAACACTCTGCTTACAATTTGAAGTCTTCAAGTTTTTCAAGAATGATGTGTGATTTTGAAATTCTGTTACTCTATTAAAAATTCTGTTCAAATTTGGTCAGTTTACTTGTACTTACACTTTTTGTCCAGCCTGCCCTGGTAAAAGGAGAGCATGGCTGCCATTTTGGCCGCCTTATATGTGATTCATCATCATTTGTATTTTGGCTCATACATCAATCCAGACAATTGATTAACACGGCAGAATAAAAGGTGGATGCAACAAAAAGAGTTTCTTGTTGGTTGACTACTTTTGTGTAGCTTTTAATTGTCATATATTTCCTAATATATAATTGCCTTATATTTTCTAAACCCCTCATAGATTCTCATCTTACTTGGTATAAGTCATTTTTATTTTCTTATATTTCTTAAAATGTTAATGGATTTTGTTAATTCAAGGCATGAATTATTACCTAGATGATTCAGTTAGCAACACCAACCACTCCGGTGACCTAGTGGTTAGAGTATACGCTTCAGCTGCAGAAAATCGTGGGTTTGATCCCTGGATAAGTCATACCAAAAAACTTACAAAAATGGTGTTCTTACAGCTGCCTCGCTAGGTGCTCAGCATTAAGAGGTTAGATAGGACTGGTCGGCCTGGTGTCAAGATAACGTGACTGGATGGGACATCATGCTACATGTCTGTGGCATGATGCCCCACTGCTTGACATCACTATAAACTGCCACACTGCAGACATCTTAGCGATATGACTGAATTGTTTTTAAAGCTACATTAAAAATCTAAATCACACACACATTCAGCAACACCATAGTTTTTTGCCATTGTCATTGGGTCAGGGTCACAGAAAATGTACATGGTTTCTATAACATTTTTGATTTCCTAAACCTTTGGATTTTGTTCATATTTGGGATGAATCATTTAGAAGCTAAGGCAGTTAATTCTGATCCTCGACCTTTTGACCTTGGACTTGGCTTTTATAGTCACACATCAGTGCCTAGATTGTGGGCTTGTCATGCAAACCTTTTTTGAACTATCTAATAAATTTTATAGTTTTAACTGACTTTTATGGAAATTGCACCAGTGATTTAGGATGCAGGAACTATCTTGAGATTCAGAAAACTGTCTTCAGCTTTTCCTTAATCAAGAGTTCTTATGAACCTAATCTGTTCATTTTTGTTAATTTGATCAGAACTTACAACTGACAAGTGAAATCCCCAAATGTGCTAGTAAAGAAACAAAATGTGACATTGTTCATTAATTAGAGATTTTTGACAATGTTTATAAATAAATGTAATTTCTCACAATATAGCTAATCGTTATTATTATGTTTTTATGAAACCATTTTATTTTAATAATTTTGCCAGACATGATTTTGAGACAATTTTACATTTCTTTGCACTAGTTAAAAGACTTAATAATAATAATAATAGTTTTAAAAGATGTACTTTATGCAATTTTTTTCAAAAGTAATTTTATTTGATGTCAAGTCTTCCATTTCTATTGCAGCTAACAGTTTTGATTAAACAGAACAAGGAGTGCTTTGATGAAAAATTTTTGATGTATCAAGCCCAGACAGACTCTTTACCTGGTGCTTTCCAAGATGGTGAAACTGCCTATGGAAAATCGGACAGTGTTGAACTTATCGAGAAGGTTCCAGGTGAACATATTGAAATACACATAAGGTATATAGACACCATCATTTGGGTGCGTCAAATTGGAAGTTACTTCACATTTGCTATTAGCATACCTGAAGAAATTCTTAATTCTTCGTCATCAGCTTCAGAAGAAAACTTGGATTTGTGTGTTCATGGGTGTCCACAAAGGGAGTTAATCAATTATCAAAAATTCCTGGCATTAAAGGAACGGGAGATAAATTCATATGTGATGCCCCGAGATGAGGCATTAAAAGTGTGCAAAGAAGAGAATTTAACAGATTTCTACCTGGATTCTTGTGTATTCGATCTGATGACAACAGGAAATAGGAATTTCACAGTTGCTGCTCTTGCAGCATTACAAGACCTTTTGAAACTCACACCCGATATTGCCAAGACTGAAAAACAAAGGAATGATATAGATATTTATGATAAATTATACAGTAGTTCAACATCCATGAGGACCACAGATATGCATTCATTTAGGAATATTTTATTGACAGTGATGGTTTGTATTTTTGCCCGTTTACAGATGGTATAGCAAACATCTACAGGTGCATTTACATATCCTGAAAATTGCCAAAGAAAGAATCCCAAAAATTGTCTGCATCTGTAAATGCATCTGTTGTATAACCATAAATGGATTGAAATTTACATACCTTGTTTCTTTGTGTATTACACACCCAGCTGCGGACAGCATTGACACTCTCCCATAATAGGCCAAAAATCAGTGTCTAAGCTGTTCATTAAACATACGATTTGAAGTGTTCAGTATAGACATTTAATACAGTGGCAAGTCTGGGCTTGAAAATTAATATGGTTAATTGGTGTCCTGGGTATTTCATTTCAGCTGAATAAAAGCTAATCCTCAGATGTCTGAAACGACTCCTAAAAAGTATTGTAATCCATGAGGAAGTTGAAATTGAGAAACTCTTATTTTAATACTTCCAGAAATCTGCACATTTAGCATGTAATCTAAGCTTAATCTGTGTTGAGCAACAATTAGGTGCCCCTCTTGGTCAAGTGGTCTTTGGTGCTTGCCTGTATAGATCACTCGTAACTTTGTCCATGTTGGTTTGTCTTGGATTGATCAATGTTTGTGAGAAAGCTTGCCAATATAACCTATCATGTGTTGAAAAATAGCATTGAACCCCCAGAAAAAAACGTAAAATATTAGTCTTTTCCGAGTGTCAGCTAAGACCAATCATATTCTATTGGAATTTGCCAAATTTCCCATCAAGGACTGGTCAGGATTTGGTTTGGAACTGCCAGATTCAAATTTCTTAAAAATTGTGCAGAAAAAAGTAACTGAATGCTAACAAAATTGCACACATTTTATGATTTCAAGCCTTACTTTCATTTTTTTAAAAAAATGTCTTTTCATATGGGGCAGGGAGCATTACGCTTTAAATTTACAGTTCTCCAAAGACCATGAATCGGATGTATGGACGTTTTTATGCCCAGCAGAAGAATTACACTGTTCGCAGTTGAGTTTGCATTACATGCTGGTCAATATGGTATTAACTTCCAGTTGCCAATATTTTTATCCTTGTGGAAAATAATGTGTCACTCTTATAGAGTACTTGCTTACACATTGCTATTAATACATACATTTTTATACATTTATATATATTGCTGTACATACTCCAAGAATACACTCTTAAAGTAGTACTTACATTGATACATTGTGTTGTCTTAGAATGCACTGACCAGTATTTTCCTTCTGACATTTTAAGAATATTCAGTTATCAAAACTTTATAAAAAAGTAGTTATAACTTTTCTTGATATTCACAAGATCTCGATCTCTCTCTCTTCTCTGTCTCTCTCTTCTCTCTCTCTCTCTCTCTCTCCCATGTAGAACTAAGATTTGGCTGTACAAGATCTTCACCAACTGAGTAAAATAACTTTGTTTCCTTTAATGATACAACAATACTTGAAAAGTGATTTAATGGTTGATGAGATGAGGTCAATAAATACATCATTTTGATGAAATGATGTCATCTTTTGTTCAAACAATAACAGTTTCATTGATGAATTGGGACACACCTACATAAGTGTAAACATATTATATCATGATGTTTGATCATTTACTTCTAAACTTACGATAGAATTTTGGCGAATGACTGATGACTGGTAAATTTTGAAATAACGAGAAGTGTTAGTGTAGTTTTGCTTCTACACATATTGATCCAGGCACCATCCCTTGGTATCACTGATCAATAAAGCACTTTACCAAACCATAGAATTCAGAAATCTTACCCAACCATGTAAGAACATGGTTGAACAAGACTAACTCCCTCTCAACACACACACACAGTTTCCCCAAAGAACATGTTTACACTTTGTCTCTGTATTACATGTAAAGTAATTAATTTATACTAGTTAGCTACTTCCACTTGGGTGGCAGTCTCGTATTACTGTTTTCTTCCTATATTGATTTTGCATTTACCTTGTATTGTGCAGTCTTAAATATTAACATGCTTTTTCCCCTTTTTATCCATTGGCGACTACTGTAAGGTTTGACATGCCTACTAAATGTTATGAAATAACCAAACTTGGTTAGGGACCATCCATTTTGTACATACACATGGAGGTTTTTTTCATTATCCAAATGCATACGCTTGCACATGGGAGGAGTCTGCTGATAATGTGCATACACATAGGAAAACGGGGGGTAAAACCTTGATAATAATTTGTCTAATATGTAACCCGTTCGACTGGGTTTAGCCAGCATTTGAATTTTAGCATACACTAGACAAACTTAGAGTTACACAGCATTTTTTCTTTGAGGCAGCCAGACATTCAACATCGCAGGACTATCTGTTTTCTTAAATGCGTTAATATTATTAATCCTTGATCGTTTCTGCATGGATTAAATTTAAATTATAGGCCATTCTATAGAATTGGGGGAACCCCGGGGTGGTGCGACAAGCGTACGTACGAAGGTGGGGGGTTTAAAAAGGTATGCATGTGTACGGGGGGGGGGGGGGTCAAGCTTTGCCAGATTTTTGGGTACGTACTAAATGGATCGCCCCTTACCAATTTTCCTTTGTCCATTTTTAAATAACCATATTGTGATAACCAACAGATTTTAGATTATTACAAGTTTCAGTGTGAACATAATTGCAGAACAAGTGAAAGTTGAACATTTACAATGTACATTTAATAAATTATGACAGATCAATGTCTTGTACACTTTTAAGTTTTTTCATAAATTTTTAGACTTGTGCTGTTGTAATTAATAGAATTCGTCATTCATTGGTCACTTTCAGTGCTTATTAATCAGGTAATTAGGTGGAAATGCTGTTCCATATGATCCAGGCCAATTCACGCTTTAAGCCATTTCAAAAAGGCTCCCTGGGTTCGACATAATGATATGGACAATTTCATCAATTGGTTGGACCATCAGTCTTTTAGCAGAAACTAATGGCTGATTATGAAATTTTAACTAGTTTCCAACACTAGGTTTCATACTTTACACCATGTAAACACTCTTAGACTTGATAAGTAAGAGGCTATTAATGCGTGTGCAATTTGCTGTGTTCATTAAAAGTTTTTTCAGTTAAAAATTGTGCCAATGATCAGCTAAATAGTATATTTACACACGCTCACACAGCTGAAGTTCAACATACACCCTGACGATCTAATTGTAAATGTGCTAAGTAATGGAAAATATTTTAATCTCTTAAGTTGAGAGGGTGTTTTAACCCAATTTAAACTGCAGATGGTTTTATACATGACACTGTTTCTGAAGGAAAATTTGGTACCATGTTCACTTGTGTAAAACAGACATTTAAACTGCAGAAAAGCATTGAACCAGTCGAGTCTTCAGACAATGTGGCTTTTTGAGCATGACCAAGTTTATACATGGTATGATATGTATTGCTGTCAAATATTACCAGATTTGGTCTGATGATGGTATTGGCAAAAAAATGTAGATCGTTTAGTTCATTTTAGTCGGTACATGCTTGTCAGATGTTATTATGAACAGTTTGCAGCCTGTTGACTGCAGGATGAAGAAAAAATAAGCCAAAGATTGCCTTTAAAATTGGTCAGAAATGTGTCAGTGTAGTTTAAAGTACATGAATACAGTCACTGTATATCATAAAAAAGGTTGTCATATCAAAATACAACTGCAGGCTCAAGATAAAATTACTACTGTTTTCTTGAAATTATGCTAGATCAGAAAGAATGGCCTGTGATATTTCTTTCTGTTGACTTTGATCTGGTGGCAAACACTGTAATGGCAGATTTCGGTCTATCCATTTCAAAGCTGTATACACTTATGCACTGACAAAATCAATATTTTCACATGCAATCATATATAAAACCCATCCAGACCAGACTGGGTCTAACAGCAAACTGCAAAGATCCAGATCTGACATTGCATAATGCACTGGTAGATCTGGGTCTATGCAATTTGCTGGGAGTAATCAATAGAACAAGCAGCTTAGACCTTGATCTGCAGGCACATTATACTACAGCAGATCAGGAATTTTGTTGTTTGCAGTTTTATTAATTTTATAAGCAAGTGTATATGGTAGGTACCCATTTCCTTGGCTTTATGTAGTCAATAATGTGCTAAAAGTTCTATTAAAAACCAACCAACCATCAACCAAGCAACTGTCATTTTAGATGGTAGTATTCTTGTGGAAGTAGCTTCTAGTATGCTGTGCATTTGTACAAACTATTACCTATAGTTAAGCTGTAGCTTAAAAACAAAGAGTACTTAGTAATGATGAAACTCATATCGACAGTATTATACTTGGGTTGAGCCTGTCATTGGGACATTTATGTATTGGTGTCATCTTTATAATGATCAAGCTATGGGGATTTGTTAAACTTTACGACAATGACAGTTTGTGGTGGGAAAATGTCTCTTGGACTCTGAACTCTCTCCAAGTACAGCACTGCTATATTATCTACTCGGGAGCTGCATGGTACATTTTAAAGCGTAACGTTTGCTGTTTTGTCCCATAAAGTCCTCAAAGCAGTATAGTTTGTGTGAAATTCTTTTAATTTGTATTCTGTTTGTACTGCCTTTAAACAATGTTCAACATTAAATGTTCCACCACATTTCTGCATTCCTAACACTCATCCTTCTATGGAACATTTAGGGAAATTTTTTAAAAATGATCTTTTTGTGACTATCGCTTTTGAATATTTCCTTTCCGACTCTGTCCGTTACGGTAATTACAAACATACCAACACACACTAAAGTTTAATTACAGCATTATTTGTATATAGCATTATAATGCATGAACAGTATATTTTTAAATACATGAATGGATATATGCTTTAATTATATAGGTGACATTGCAGAACACTTACAGTTTCAACCCTTGGGGTTATTTTGTGAAAAATATGGTACATACTAGCATAAATAGCAGTCTTTGATTGTATTTGCTATTTAAAAAAATTGCAATCAGTCGGGTTCCGTTTGACAAAATTGAGGTAGTTTATTGTACTGTTTAATATTAGACCTTGTTTACAAGTAAGTATAGAGCATGCAGTCAAAATACTGTATATACATGTACTCACTTATAAATGAGTCCAGCTGCAAACTGGAAAGACAAAAATCTGCCATCACATAATGTGCCATCAGATCTGGGTCTGTGCAGTTCGTTAGGAGTAATCAGTAGAACAAACATAGACCTTGATCTGCATGCACATTATGCTATGACAGATATGGGTCTTTGTTGTTTGCAATTGGACTTGACCTATAGGCAAGTATAGACGGTACTCCTGTTCACATAGTAGAAGCAAGGACTGCCAGTCCCATTGTTTGCGGACTCTTAAACCTGGCAAGGGGTGGCACTGGTTCTCTTGATCCTCACATTTTGCATGTGGAGCTCCTTTGTGTCAGGAAACCTTAGGATTTGTTGAACTCCAACATAAAAATGCCTTCAATAGGAAATCTGTCTGTAAATCTGGTTGAAATCTGTCTGTATTCAGGTTGAAGAGGAACTAATGTTTCATTAGAAGGAAACAGAAAATGGAGATTTACAACCCCTTTTTGTGCCAGAACCATTTATTGACCAGAAAAGAAACATTGTCCTAATCTTTTTGTCCATAATTTGTCTCCAAAACAAGGGAATGTCTCAATGAGAAAGATTTATTCAAGTTCCTGGAAGCTTGTCTTGCATTATGTAAGCAAAAGACAGTTGAGATTCTTCTTGTTCATTCATTGCTGACAAAAATTATTGTTTGACAATAATAATGTACACTACTGACCACATGGTAACTTGGAACTGATAGGACATTTCCCCACAGAGAGAAGAAAATTAAAGAGCATTGAAACTGGTTCTTGTTGCATTGAGGCAGAAGGTTGAAAATATTTGAATTAATCACAGATAGAAATGTTTACTCATCCTCAAGTAGTTCTTTCACCTTTGTTGGGTTTTGTTTGATTTTTCATTCCATACTTTAATTGAATATTTGCTAGTTTGAGCTGGAGTTTTCAGACCTACTAGGCGACAGGCGCAAGATTTCAGTTTGCTCTACTCAAGAGCTCTGTACATGAACACAAAAGGTGTCGGAAGAAATGAACAGGCTTGCTCTGACAACATGTTGAAAGTGTTTGTTAGAATCCTTACCATGAATAAGGATTGAGGTTTTTGCCATTATCTGGCTTCTTAAGGATGAGTCAGATTTCCTATTGATTGGAAAAGTGGCTTCTGCAAAGACTGTCCTGGTTTTCATTTCAGCATTGGTTTGGTTATTAGGATCTTCCCAGTGGTTTGTGTAAACAGGCTTACTTAATGAAACATGTCACGAAAAGTGGAAATTAAGAGGTTTAGTGAAACACCAAACTAAAATTGCAAGTTCTATGGCAAATGAATATTTGTTCCAATGACTCTGAAAATACATGCTGTAGCAACGTTGGAATGGCAGATTTGAACATTACTGTTTTTTTTTCTTTACAAGTTTTACCACAGTAATAACTAAACTTGCCATGCCCAGCAAGTCATGAATAATAATGAACTTTATAACGGAATTAAGAGACCATCATCATATATTGAATTTTTCTCTTGTTTTTAAGATTAGAATTGAGAAGGAAATGACCATGTATGGGGCTTACATAATCTCTGACGCATATGTATAATGATCATTAGTTAAAAATTGCAAAGTTTTCAAGTGTTTCTAGTATACAGAGTTGAAGTCTGTCCTGTTTTCAAACAAAACAGTTTTTTTGCCCTAACTTTATTTGTTAGAAACTTTTCTCTGGATTCACTGAGGCTCGAAGAAAATGTAGATTCTATGAAGACATTTCTGTTAGTAGAAGGATTGGGTTTTTCAGTTATTTTGTATTGGATGATGGGGAGTGGGGTTTGTTATCTTGACAAAGGCTGGTGTTAGTAGGCTTTGATGGATAGGAATTAGAAGACTCAGATCTGGTCTAGATTTATCATTCTTTCATTTACATGATTTTGTGTCAAAAATAATGTAATAATATTATATATGATTCTTTTGTATTGAGGTTGATATATTTCAGCAGTCTTCTAGTTTCCTCATTTCATCTTTTACATTCCAAGACCATATTTTCAGTATGATGTCTATTCTTTGTCTAACCTATTTTAAAGTTTCATTAAAAAGAAAACTTTATCTGATAAAGAAAGATAAATACTAAAGCATTTAGATATCAGTTTAAAACGCAGAGGTATTTACCTAAAATCGTGTCAGACCTATTCAAATCTCGTGGGAAATTAGAAGTGAAAAAGTAATTATTAACAATTATAAATATGCAACTATTATCAATGGACATAATCCTATTTCACAGCATTGTCAGTTTAAAATTTTGGCTGTATATGATCTATTTTACTTGTAGTGTGTACCTGTAAATTGAATTCTCACTGTTTTGAATGGTTTGGTTAGAAGTGAAGGGTATTCATAACTTGTAAACACTTGGAGCAAAGTATTCAAGGACTGTTTGAGCTAACTGCATGTTATGTCAGGTTGTTTGGAATAGAGGTAAAGTTCATAGGAACACCTGGATAGCCTATAAATCACAGTGTGTAAGGCCCAGAGTCTTGAACATTTGAAACTATATGAATGCTTTGGGGCATTGTATAAAATGGCTCACCTGTAGAAAGCACACCTGTGTAGGTAATGACGGTGTAAAATTTAGATAAAATTCATAACTGATTGCAGTTCATCTCAGGTGAGGTTGTTGCAAAAGAATGTTGAGTAACCAATAGTGTGTACATTTTTGAAAGACAAGTGCATGTGAAATAATTGGCTGCCTTGAGTGAAGGTAATGTTTTAAAAACTTCAGGGTATACTGAACTGGTAACTAAGGTAAATACAGCCTTGGAAACACTTAATGAATGCAAAGTTGTTGAGGAATAAAAACAGTAAAAATGTTTTTGGAGATTAGTATACAGTTTAAACTTGTATGAAGGTTTCAAATTTTTTCTTCTTCTTTTAGCCCTAAAAATATCCAATGACAATTATGTCTGCTTTAAGGAAATTTCATTAGGGGTGTCAATAAGAAGTATAATAGTCAAACATAAATTTCATTAGGGGTGTCAGTAAGAAGTATAATAGTATATCCAATGACAATTATGTCTGCTTTAAGGAAATTTCATTAGGGGTGTCAGTAAGAAGTATAATAGTCAAACATAAATTTCATTAGGGGTGTCAATAAGAAGTATAATAGTATATCCAATGACAATTATGTCTGCTTTAAGGAAATTTCATTAGGGGTGTCAGTAAGAAGTATAATAGTCAAACATAAATTTCATTAGGGGTGTCAATAAGAAGTATAATAGTCAAACATAACTTTAGGTCAATCAGTTTTAATGCTGATTAATCCCATAACCTTTTTCAATCAGATTTTCATATCTGCAGCTTGGTCACCTTAAACTATTATTTCATACCACCCATTGTGGAAATGTAGGTCACTGTTTCAGATATGTATTATTGTCAGCAGCATCATAATCGGACTGGCATTTGTATTGAACTTGTATTAAGATGATTAGAGGACCAGAAGAGACTGGTAATCTTATTCAGATTCTGAACGCAGATGGACAATAATATGGGGTCGTGTTCTTGTTGATCTCTCTATTCATCAATTAAATTTCAACTTTCACGTTTATGAAAATGAAGGAAAAAAAATCATTTGGGACAATTTATTTCTAATAACTGTCCCTAACAGAAAATGCAGGCTGTATAATATCTTAAAAATAGTTCCAAACATCGGCAAAATATGAACCTTATATGTGTGTCTACTTGTTAAAAGTGTAATCTGACTGCTTTCGTTGGTAAAACAGGAAGTAAAGCTTGACCTCAGTCTGTCTTGAAATGTAGGAAGCAAACGGAGTTTCACTACCAACTCAAAAATGTGGTAACTGAATGTCTTTACAAGTTGCCTTTCTTGTCATTTTTTTCACCTCAAAGAATTGCATACAATAGCAGAGGACCATCAATTCCTACTTAATATATGCAGACTCCAGCTTCTGTCACAAAATCTCTTAAATTTGAGTTTTCAATCTGGAAATGTCAGATCTGTCAGTAGAAGTGAAAGGATTCATTGATGTGTCCAAAAATTGGTGCCATTTCAGTACACGCCTCAGTACTCAAGGTAGGTGGAGAATCAATTAAAAAAACAATATTTAGCATTTCAAAGTCACTTACAATTCTTCAATGGCCATAATTAATTATTAGTTGTTTTTCTCTTTATTCTTTTGTCTATTGATAATTAGCAGAATGTTGGTTTTGTATTGCAATAGGTATCAATGAATGGTATAAGCATAATTTTTCACCTGTAACTATTGACCAATGTAATTGTGCATATTTGACGTCTGCAGGACTTGAAAAATATTAATTTGGCTGGTCATCCTTCTGGACAAGAGACTGAAATGTGGCCATAATATTTTGCATTAAAAAAGACCTGCTAATTCTGATCTACCACTTAATCAGCAAGAGTGAAAAGGGGGGTTTATTTTTAGCCATGGCCCAACATTAAATATTGCAGAGTTGTCATGGGTTGACTTTTTCTCCCACTTCTAGTATAGAAAAAGATTGCAAACTTGTTGCTGAGTAGATGGAGGTAACCACAGTTAACACAGAGCTGGGCTTGAAATACAAGTTTATCTACTCCTTCAGGCCATCCTTCAAAAATTAACAATTAAACATAAACTTTATTTTTGTGGCTTGACTGAATAATTGGATTTTAGTATTAGTGTGGTGTACATATATGCAGTGAGTAAATAGAGTTCATATGACACTCTTTCTAAAAAAGGAAACATTCAAGTTACCGTATGTACTCGCTTATAAGACTCTAAGAGTAGCCCAACTGCAAACTACTCGGACCCAGATCTGCCGTCGCATCATGCGCGGGCAGATCTGGGTCTGTGCAATTTGTTAGAAGTTATCATTTGAACAAACAAGATATACCACGATCTGCTGGTGCATACTGCGTCAGATGATGAGGGTGTTTGTAGTTTGACGACTCATAAGCGAGTATACACGATAGATGCAATTCATAAGCATCATTTTGTAATCCACATTTTCTATTTATAACTTGCACAAAATGATACAGTACACTGTAACACTGCTTGAAATATATAAAACTGATTCATAAGTTACTTTTTACCCAAAACTGTTTTCATGAATTATATCAATTCGGCAGGAAAATGACTGAAAGTTGATAGTTGTTTAAAGGCAGTCACTTGAGGGGGTTTAAGATGTCGAGCCATGCTATGTGGCCTTCACTTGCCAGTGTCTATTTCATTGTGGAGTTTCAACGCCCAGTAAAATATTCTCATTCTTTGAAGTTTTTATGAGGAGCGTTTTTCCCTGGTGGAGATTTATGGAAGGTGTTGGCCTATTTTGATAAAACAGGCTGCTCTTGTTTCCCGATCTCTACTGCTTAATGTGCCATGTATATAGTACATAGTACATGCGAGGTGATAATACTACCTGTACAGAGGTGAGAGAGAAGATAACGAAATCAGTTGTGTAGAACAGGTATGAACAACTGTTGTCCACTTTTAGCACAGTATTTCACACCTTTATATATATATATATATATATATATATATATATATATATATATATATATATATATATATATATATATATATATATATATCCCTGTTCACTTAGTAAATCTACAAAACATTAAATGCAGAGTTCTGTGACAGTCTACTGGAATAAAATTATCAATAAAGGAAAGAAAACTTTTCCGACATTCCTAGCAACACGAAATTTAACTTGTCCTAGCAGCATGAATTTAACTTGTCTTGGCAGCATGAATTTTAACCGATCTAGCCTTTGGAACTCGATGATCAGCCTGTGATGTTTGACCTTTTATATTCGATGTGTACACCAAATTACAATTTAAGAAAAATTATACAATTTGTTCATTGGATAGCTCGTGGGTTCGATCCCCGGCCGAGTCATGCCAAAGATTTAAAAAATGGTAATAACAGCTGCCTCACTTGGCGCTCAGCATTAATAGGTTAGTGTTAGGACTGGTCGGCTTGGTGTCAGGATAATGTGACTGGGTGGGACATCATGCTACATGTCTGCGGCATGCATGATGCCCCAGTGCTAGATATCACTATAAACTGCCACACTTCAGACATCGTAGCGATATGACTGAAAAATTGTTACAGCTACGTTTAAAAAATCCAAAACACTCACGCTCATTGGATAACTGATTTAAAATAGATGGTTATCATTTCTATGAAAATAGGGTGCAATGAAAACCCCAAATGGGTTGAAAAATTCCTGCTTTATTTTTTTTTTTTTTAAAGGGCAAGACTTTTGATATCTTGTGGGTGGGGGTGAGGGCAATCAGTTAATTGAAGTCAAGCCATTGCAACAGTATACCGGTAATATACAAACTACATTTTTTACTGAATGGTAAGTGCACCAAAGACCAAACCCGTTTTCATTAATTACACGTCTCGCTCTCTGATGTATATTTCTTTGCAAATTTGAATATTTAAATTATTCTTAATATGGACGCTTTCGAATGCAACTAATTACTTAGATTCACACAGACAAAAAGAACAACCAACTTATTAAACATTCAGAATGCGGGCAACCTGCAAAAGAAATTACAGTCGTTTTGTACCAATTTAACACGTGGCAAACAAAGCCACTGGGCCATGCTGAATACACTGAAGTAGATTTGGTTATGGAATTACAATATCACATTGTATCCAGTACTTGCTATAGATAAGCTTGTAGCCGGTTCCATTCGGACAATGCTATTATCTTTGTGCATTGCCCTTGTACGCTCGTACAATGGGGTACACGATTGTGACATGTGGAGATCAGATATGGGTGCCCTTTAAAGTGTTCGCGATTATTTGTAAAACTAAGGGTACTCTTTATTACACAGCCTGACTGGATTACTTGCAGATGTTGCTAACTCAACTAGAAGATAAGAGGGATGGATAGATTTCATGATCACCTTGTATGTATCAGACACTACCATATGTATCAAGGAATAGAGTCCACGTGGGGTGGGGTGGTAAGATTTGTAGGCAAGTTTAGCATTTTCTAATTTGGCATGAATTGAAACGCCCTTTACTCAATGATACTTTTGTTAACTTGATGAGGTGACGAAGAGACAGCATGCACATAACCACCAATGCAGACGGGTACGAACGGGAGCGGGGAGGACGGGGCAGTTTCCACAGACGCATGGTGTCTTGGTGCGCCAAATTCACTTTGGACTATCATCTTTGTCCGGGGCGTCATTTACCCTTAGTACCCCCTAAAACAACGTGTACATACCTAACTAATTGTATATACACTAAGCAGACGTACAAAAAAAGGGTCATATCACGCACCAGTAAGTTGTAATTTTTTATTGTCTTTTCAGTGATAATGTTTACCATATCCACTCATATTTAGCGAGTAATCACTTAGTTCTCAAACCCCTAAGAGAGAATACATATTTGAAAGTGCAACGCTTCAGGTTTTTTTTGTCATAAAACTTAACATTTCAAGTAATACATGTTGGTCCGATTTGTAAATCCTACTCGAAAGATGCCAATGCCGTCTTCTGATTGGTTGGAAAATGTTCGAGTAAGATCAGGAAATAAACCATTATTGACTAAGGGACCAAGACTTCTCAGTTTAAATGGAATTTCATTTCGCTTATTTTTCATATAATAAACTGTTCATAAAAAGGGCGTTATACAAAGAAACTTCAGCTATTGATGGAAGTCGGAATACTGAATTGTAAAAAAAACCAAACCAATGTGGTTCAAGTAAAAATATGTTCTTTTATATTTTGATACCTACGGTAACTTGCAGGGTCAGGTCTCCCGGGACCTTTGTTGAGATAGAGATTTCGTTGTTCTTGCCAAAGCTCTGCGCACCAGTGACTTTGTATGCACGTTTTAAAAAGGTGTATCTAAACTTCTACCGTGCTTGCTGGGTTTATTGAAGTCGAGCAGATTTTATGCCAAAAAGAAACCAACTTGGCGGCGGCTTCAAATATCGAATTTGCCTAAAAAGTGAAGAATGGTACATCTGTGATAAATTATTGAAATGAAACCATGAAAATAAACAGCTTTCCCCGAGTCGGGTTGAAGAACGGGTCCCACGTGCAGTATATCAGTTTACCGGTCGCTGTGGGCAAGGCTTAGAAACTAACTCTGGGTTTAATTCTGGTCTAATTGATTTATCGTAGCCCAGCTGCCAAAAGTAAAGAAATGGGGCTATCTGGGAAATAAAGATGCAAAGAAAACTAGATAAATAAAATTTTGCTGAGAATGACTGTGCATGCCACGGAAGGCTACTGGTATGTCATAATCACTCCCAACGAGAGGACTTGGAATGCACTTTTCTCCGAGTGAGAGTTTTCCATGTCATTTATCGGCAAGATCTTGGCATCTGTTAATTAATATACATGCATCAGCTTCCATTATATCTTTTATCCATCCTCTTTTTAAATTCTAGTCGGCAGCTTAGCTTACAGTCATAACATGTGAAAGTTGACGGTGTACATTATCTGTAATAGAAAATCATTTTTAAACTATGACTAACATTGGCTAAGTCGCTCGTGCGGGCATCCCAGGATACGCTGAACATTTTAAGGTCATGCAAATTGGATGATACTTTCCTTGTAGATTCAGCGAAGACTATGGAAGGCAGGAAAGGAAAATCAATGGTGGTTGTTCCTTTTGTAGAATTGTCCATTCCATTTAATCAGTGATTTTTAATAGCAGATAAAGTGTATTTTTGCTGTTGCATTTTAACGGACGGTGTCATACACAGATTATAAAATGTTCATGTCTAAAAAATAGTTTTAAATTTAATTATAGGAGCATGCATACTAGTTGCATGGTGTTTGTTCCAGTTTTTAAAACGGTTCAAAATCTATTTCATAATGTTGACTTTGTTTAAAGAGTGCACGCATATACTATACTGTACATGTATATAAAAATAAATATTTGCATAAAAATTATGTAATGACCGAAGGCGCTCGAATTGACACTCGAAATCTGCCACAAAGCTGGTAATTAACGAGTGCGTTTATCAAATACAGTCAATTCGAGCTTTGGAAATATGAGTTTTAATGTGATGTAAGGCCATTAAGATGAAATATAGCCGTCGAGATTGCAAGGTTTATTCAAACCTTTAGTGGAACGCTCTATGATTCATAAGGCTGGTTCGTTTAATGGCCGGAACAGCTGTTTTGGAATCGTTGCGTTAGCAAAAGTCTGGGTTGTGTAGAATAATGCTCTGCTCAAGTTAAATAATCTACAAATTTGAGGCCCCGTGTATTCCACTACAAATCTGAGGCCCCGTGGATTCCACTACAAATTTGAGGCCCCGTGGATTCCACTACAAAGTTAAACCATGGCTTATTGGTTAACAATATCAATAGTCCTGCTTGTAAACGATTCGTGCATCGAGAAGTTGAAATTCATAACTGTTTATGTGGTCACGATATCCGGTCAATAATATAGCCAATGATTTTATTTCTCTTTCTTCTTTTCATGTTTAAATTAAGACAAACAAAAAAGGTGGAGTCGGTTATTTTGATCCAATCTTTTGCATAAGCAGATGAAACGTCGCTTAACCTCTAGCTTGGGTTTTATAATCGGCACTCTAGCGCTATGCCATATACATTATGGATGATACATGTACGTCCAGAAATTCCTAGAATTTGTGTTGTCTCCTGTTGCTATTCTACACGTATTTATTGTTGATATGATCCTTCATATTTCACGGATTCTTAGATGCTTTTGTAAAATTCTTTGCGATTCCGAATATTGCAGACATAATTAAAACATCGGATGCTTTGAAACTAAATCATTAGAATTATTGGAGTTCTTTCTGAAAGGAAAGAAAAAATGTCAGCTTTTGGCTTTTTTGATTTAAATGGATACATGCGTTTACCCAAAGCTTTCGACTTCATGGGTTTATTAGGAAATACACAACTGCACCAGTAACCATTAGTTGTCACGTGGTCTCGAATGTGTTAATAATAGAGGTTTTACAGCGGT
Organism: Sinohyriopsis cumingii; assembly: GCA_028554795.2. NCBI lineage: Eukaryota > Metazoa > Mollusca > Bivalvia > Unionida > Unionidae > Sinohyriopsis > Sinohyriopsis cumingii. Next base: position 3,539,088 of record CM068827.1, on the reverse strand, counting down.
TACAGAGTTCTCTAGAACAGCCGTATGAGTGCTGTATAATGGAGAATGCTTTGATAACTAACTACTTTGACGTTCATTGTACGGCTTTCTCGTAAATCAAACAATCTTCGTACCTCGCAAGCCCGCAGGTGTTACATCCCAAATTGCGCGCTACTTCTTTTGATTTAATAAGGTTTCTGTGAAAGAGAAAACAATTGTCAACCAAGTTGTCATTAAAATCATAATTACGTCTGCATGTTTTTTTTGGGGGGGGGGGATTTTTGTTTCTTTTTTGGGTGGTGGTGGTGGTGCTGCTATTCTTTTCTCAAACAGTCGAAACGGAATATGGTCGAGCCAGCCCAATTTGAGGTATAAAATGTGACGAACAAATGTGACTGGTATTCGGGTTTTTTAGGGACATATTGCAATCTTGTAGATGTTTAAAGATAACCATTCTATCGCTGGGTCTGTTCTTGCATATTGCCAACTAGTACATTAATATTGATAAATACTTGCCATTGCGTGATGAAAAACTAGTCCTAAATTTTCAACATCTAACGGCCTTCGAGACTTAAAATGCACTAATTGCTCTTTGACAATAAAATCAGCCTCCTATCTATTTTTACGAAAGATAGATACTTTACAACACCAATGTGCAATTTTCCGTGAACCAGAGATATTAATCTTCTATACCATAAATGTTTTATCCTCAGTTGCTATTCAGTCCACAGACATGTATCTACTGGTACAGTCAGCAACGTTGAAAGTTTTCTTTTGTTTCTGTCAGCAGCATTTATGGTCCACACCTTACTTTTATTTCTTCAGTAATATTTTCTGGAGGTAACACAATAGTCACACAAATACGTGTCAGTACAAATTAAGATACTTATCAGTTTAAGTCTTCATACTAGTAAACCGCCTATTAACTTGTAACCGGGAACGGGATGCCCCATTTTCCATATTTAAACAAATATATATATATATATATATATATATATATATATATATATATATATATATATATATATATATATATATATATATATATATATATATATAAACCTTTGCTAGTTCCGACGAACATTCATGAAAACGGCAACTGACAGCATCCTAAGCGAATTTCTTGGGCAAACGCGCTTTCTCAGGCGTTGATCAAAAGGTTGGGAGACTTTTTATTGCCTCTGCATTGAGATGAGATCTGCAGGCTCCCGGTTAAGCCCGCTAGATCGTCTTCTGCCGCACAGGTTTGGAAAGGAGTAGAAGTCTAAACGACCGTATAACGTATCACTTTTGAGTCCGAAATTCATTTGTAATGACTGTTTCATAAGAAAGCTGTTTGTGTACAACTAGTCCTTCTGAATGAACTTTCTTGCACTTAATAAAATTCTACGATCTTATACGCAGTTGCAAGATTTACAGGAAATATTTGTTTTTCTCTTACTTAATCAAACGTGTTAGAAATCTTGAAACCCGATTGGCTGAAAATACAGTCAAACTGGTGGATCGTTCATTTGAATTCTAGTCGAATTTGGCATGAATTTGTGATCGTATTCTTGCTTTTTATGAAGAAACTAGTGTTCAGTCTAAAAAAAATTATCATCAAAGATAATGTCATATATTAGATAATTAATGCGTTTCATTCGTCTTTTGTGATATTCACGTCGATTCAATTAGGTGAATTTATTTTAAGGAGAGTTCACAATTAAACTGAAAAGTCCCGCATTTCGACCTCGTACTAACTGTATAACAAGTGCGCCATTTGGTAATGCTTTTTCGCATATTTCTGAATATTACCCATCCGCCATTACTCCTAAGTTCCCCACTCTAATAAACGCATTAACCTCTTTACTGGGCCTAATTTCACCAGCATAAGTCATCAAAGTCCAGACTTAAGATCTTTGATATGTCAGTTTTAAGTCGAACTTAAATTTTTCCCAATCTGATCGCTGGATTTCAAACGCAAGTTTAAGTCGAGGTTTATGTCATGTTGGTGAAATCTAGGCCGGTAAATTGTTTCGCATTTATCTTGAACTCGGGTACCTTTACACATTCATCGTCAGCAATTATCTGCACTTTTGTGACAAAATTTCGCCATCTTTAATCGCATGATTACCCACCATATTTTAGATAAGATTATTTGAACATCGATAAAAATATTATTGTTCTTTTTTTACATTGACAAGTACTAAGTAACACAATTGCACGTTTTAAGGGGACCAATCACTCAATTGGACCCTTATGTAAAAAAAATATCACTTAAGATTCCGGATTGTCATGGTATGGGAAAGTTGTTAAGAAGGACAAAATTTAAAATTCGCATACACGAAAATCCCATTCCATTTCGAATTGAGCAAGGACGTTATTGGTGTGTGTGTGTGTGTGTGTGTGTGTCTAGATATTGAAGTATATGTGACAACCTCTTTCGTTCTATTCCTGCTTGGAAAACATGCTTGGCTCCCGCTTTGAGTGTTTTCTTTCTTATCTCGGATTTTATGGCCGTTTTGAATCCCAAGTGAGGAAACACTGCTAACTAGAACTAAATCTTCGTTTTTTAAAATATTGTTCCCTGCGTCTTCTTGAAGACACTTCCCCCAAGCGTTTTGATTTACTTGTTCTGGTTTTATTTCTTTCCATGTACAAAAGCTGTATTCTGTTTCCAACTGATAATCTTAATAGTCCATTTCACAGCATGTTTAATTTTTATTTCTGCATCGTTATTCTCCTGGAGACTCATTTCCCAGATTTTAGGCGATTGTTTTGGTAAGAACGACTCATAAAAGCTTAGTCAGTACACCAGAAAGAGGAAGTTCACCTGACATGTTAATCTGATATATTTTCACGTCTTATGAATTGATTGTGGATGATATTTTAAAGAATGATGGATAAAAACCGATTTAGAATTGTATAGACGTAACAGAAAGATTAAAATTTATAATCTATCAGTTTTCAAGCAATCAGCTAAGGACTCGGCTTCTTCCTATGCGTAGAATGTATTTTTGTGCACGTGTTCTTCCTTACGATAATTGCCATGTATTCCAGAGTGACGGACAGTATCGGATTTACAAGATCCATTCAGAAAAGAAAATGTCTAATGACAGCGACATGCAGAGACCAAATAGCCTTTGGTTTTGCTTCATTTTTGCTTCATTTGCGAAAGCAAATTCGGATTTAGTTACCTCTTTTCCTGAAGCGGCGCATCGTCGCATGCTAGGGGAGACTATCTGCTACGTTCCTGTATCATCCGTGCCTGCCTCGTTTACATGAATATGCATGAACCTGCTCAACCAATAATTGCGATCGCAAGTAAAATCGTCTCATCACTGTGACCCAACACGACCTTTAACTCTGTTTGAATGTGTGAATCAAAATTTCCCTTTCAAACGGTAAAACGGACACTTTTATGCATTGGAGATTCTTGCATCATTTTGTTTATGACGTATTTTTGTGTGTGCCATATCGTGAAATACGAGGAAATCTCCGCTCAGGCAGCGATGGGTAATAAAGGAGCATAGCGGATTGTCTTCCATGGCGTCGTCAGCGATATTAAAGTTTTAAATTAAGCTTCGGAAAGTCATATATTTCTACTGGTCTTTTCGCTGATACGCTAAGGAGCTTTTGTTTTGCTTGTCTCGCCCCCTTAACCACAAAGTTTTATTCAATGTAAACAGTGTTCTAGTTTTGTGTTATATAAAATCTTATATCTTCATTTATGTTGCATTCAGGTGAAGCTTAGGTACAGTCTGAAGTTTATACGCTGATGTGCTACGAGTCGGAGTATTGCGTGTCTTGTCTGCTTAAGCGGATAGCACATTTATTTTTATCCTGCTAAAGCGAAACTTTAAAGATTTGTGAAAGTCGCATATCTTCAGTTCAGTTGATATATTCAGCTTAAAATTTAGGACAATGTTATGTTGGTCTCAGGGCTGGATTGGGGGAGGGGATTACGGAAACCCTTCTCAGGCTTAAAAAAAAAACGTACATACACACAGAAACACACACACACACAAACACACACAAACGTACAGTCACTTGTCACTTGAAATTTGACCATCGCTTTATTCTTGCGCACGTGTAATGGGTATTGTGCAGACTATGACACACGAGACTTTTCCTTTCGTGCCCGTTTGAGAAAAGTCAGGGCCCTTTTGAAATTTTGTAAACCCCCTCCCCCGATCCGGACCCGGGTCTAATGTTTATACGATGATCTGCGTGGAGTTCACGTCATACCTATTTCGCCTACATTTGTATTATGGTCAACGATCTCAGAGATTTGTATGAAGTTTATGAAATTTGAATACATACAGCGGTTATACTGAAAAACATACGGACGCAAGTGGGACAGACGGTTCTGCGGACTTTCTTTAGTTTCATAACGAGTTATTCAAAACGGGGTGATGACAGACTACTACAGAAAGGTATTTTTATAGTCTACCTGTCTATTTTGGCGACAAAGTCTTCTGAGAAAATAACGTGATTCCGTTAAACACTTAAGGCAGAGTTTTTTCTTTTCTTAATGCATAATTTGAGAATAAAGTTAAATAACTCAGTTCATTTTTATTCCGAATATATTCATAATGAGGTTTGTTGTGTCTGATAATTGCGATCATTGTCCTTTTTGTGATGGATTTGCAAAAATTTAATGACGCTAAAAATGTAATGCATTATATAGTCATTAAATTGGTGAAAAATTCCCCGTCTAACCTAGTTTCTCACATGCAGGATAGAAGCCTAGAGGAGGTCAAAGGGCGTGCTAATAAGGTAGTGCAGGTGTACACATGGCCCCCTAATTTATCCAAGTGGAACTGATATTGCAATATCCCCATCTGCGGGCTATCACTCTTGTTTATATAGGCCAGGAACGGGCGATAAGACCTTGAATCTACCACTAATATTAGGCACGATGTTCTTATTTCAACAGCTCGCTCGCTGAGAAATTTTAGAATCCACCGCTAAAAGGGGTGGGGGTCAACAAAAACAAAAGATACGTTTCAACAAAGTGCTTTTTTTCAATAAACCCTTTTGTAGAGATCAGCGGTTACTTTATCTAGTCTATCAACCAAGTGGAGTTGGAATAAACGACGATAATTGGTGACCGACCATTTAAATTCGAGGCTGGTGTTTGGGTCTCTGGTTTCTCTTCCAACAGCAAAATAACTCTTCCGATTCTCTTGCTCTTATTTGCACAGAAAGGACGAAATGTATTAATCCTGTTGGTTTTTAAAACAGAATATTATGGGAGAAAAGAAAGAAAGAAAAGTCCGATTGTAGAGAAAACCACAGCCTCCTCGCTTCGAGAAGTGGTCAGTCCATTACTTACAGAATGCTTAATGACTAAGCACTAAGGCTTCTTTGCGAGTTAAAATAGCATATGAAACTAACATGAAACGAGAAACCATAAATTTATGTTCGTAATAGATTGCAAACATTTTTTTACCTCAGAGAGTGTTGTTATTGTTGTATGGTTTAACGCCATTTTTCGGGGCCCCGAGTGGTCTAAAGCGCTCTCCGTTACAGATCACTGCCATCTCACCTCTGTCTGCGTGAGTTCGAGTCTCGGATTCGGCTAATGTGGATATGTGAGAAAGCTTGCCGGTAGCTTCTCGTGGGTCGGTGGTTCTTTCCGGGTTTTTCCGGGTTCTTCCTCCACCATTAATACTGGCCGCCATGTATAGCCTATCACGTGCTGAAAAATGGCGTTAAACCCTACAACAACAACTACAACAACAATAACGCCATTTTTCAGCACAAGATAGGCTATACATGGCGGTCAGTATAATTGGTGGAAGAAGAACCCTGGAAAACCCCGTGAAGAACCACCGACCCACGAGAAGCTACTGACAGGCTTTCTCACGTACCAACGTTAGCCGAGCCTGAGACTCAAACTCACGCAGACAGAGGTGAGATGGCAGTGATCCGTAACGGTGAGCGCTTTAGACCACTCGGCCACTCGGGGCCCCACCTCAGAGAGTGTCCTCGGTGTTCTCGATTATCTTCCATAAATATGTTAGGACATTCTTTCTATTTTTACAGCATGCTTACCGCAACACTAAGGATGGTTGTTAGGGTTGACTACCCTTATAATACGAACCACATTTACACTATGGAGCCGTTGTGTTCAAAACTAGTTGCATGGGAAAGTCTTATGTTAAAAGTTGTGTAGTTCAAGTGGTGGAAAAGAAACAATGATTCTGTATTGTGCGAAAGTAATCGTATATACCTACATACGAAACGGATTTACTTGCTGACCATTTTAATTTAGTTTCATCTTTTCATAATATGAAAAAAGTGGAGTAAAGAGCGTCAGTCTAACTCTGTCGATGTTCCGGTTGGTCGGAGTTGATCGCGGCAGATCGGTTCTTTATGTAAGAGTTGACTCGATTTAAGTTGGTGTGAGTATATACGGTATAGGGGTAGGAATCATTTCCTAGGCTGTTTTGACTCAAGAGAGAACAATGAGGCAAGGGGACTTGTTTGAACAATTGGTCTTTGTTCGAGTTTTTTCACCAGGCAGTTTTTGTTGAACTTTCAGATGTCAAAGGCAAAATAAGTAAATATAGAACTTACTATTAAATGATATGAAAGGGTCCGTCATAGTTAAAGGGGTAAAGTAAATATATGTCTGTAATCTGATTTTTTTCATATTTATTTCATTATCTTACTTCATACTGACCATACTTTTTATGTATGTTGATCCTTCTATAATCAGACAATAACAACAAGCAGTTTGTACACAAGAATAGGAATATTTTAGTTAAAATGTCTTTATATGGTGTTCGTATATTCAAAGGTTTGCTCAAATCTTAGTAGAAATAAGATAGAAAAATTATTATTTCCGTATTGTCGTTATATATATAAAACATCCAGTATTTAACCCTCTGAAGGAAGTTATCTTCTGTTGTAAATTATCTGCATTTATATTGCTCTTTTCTTCTTGTAATAATTTGTGTGATGATCAACTAACTCATCGTAACAGGTACGAGTTACTACCTAATGACTTCATCCAGTCCTGAATGATAAGTTCATTGTGTATTTATAGGTTATTTTGCAAGGTCATGTAAGATGTATAGCAGACGTTTATTGCATGTATCTGTTCTGACGTTCACACAACAGCGTGAACATAGTTTGCCCTGATAAGATGTCAATGCGGCAATTGTTAAGCTGGCACAAGTAATTAGAGGGAATGTTTTTCGTATTTCTCTCTGTGAAATAAAATGAAATAAAAGACCCAGTATGGGTTGTTGTAAAGCTTTATGTGTTTTGTTAGTTTTAAGTTGGAAACAAATTAATATAAAATAAATGTTAGCTGACATGGCATGGACAATAACTCTCTCTCTCTCTCACACACACACACACATACATACACGGACAAACGCACACAAGCATAAACACTTACAGTCAAGGGTCATTAAATACGTGCAGACGAATACAGCTTATGATTTGTCCATATCAAGGTGACTACGTATGACACGTATGAGTTTGCCCGTCGAAACACTTTCAAGTGCAAACAACAAAAATAATCTTAACAGTTTTATTGTCTACAGCAGTAGCATGCAGGAGCAGTCGCGCTATCAGCACGTGCAGCAACACTATATTGGTTGTCATGACACAGATACTTGACAGGAGAACTCATGACTGTGCCCTTATCGGGGGAGTCTGAGGTGTATTAATCAACAGCTTGGTGTTTATCCGGAAAGATTAAGATCTTTAAAGAGTGTTTTAATCTGGTTTCGCAGCTTTGTTAGATCTGACAGATTAGCCGCGCGCACCTTGCCCCTCCGCCTGATCAGTATCAAAAAGAAAAAGCGCTAGCAAAGAAACGAAAGGTCAAATTAAGTAATCTGCATGGAGAAGATTTTACGACTATGTTTGGTTTACCGGAAACTGGTTTCATTACTCAGTATGTTGAACGAGGGAAAAGGAATGTATTCAGACGAATGTCTAAATCACACAGAACACATTAAAACTTTGTCCCAAACTTTCCGTGAACCTTCAAGTTTCTGTTGTGCACATTCACAATATAACATTGAAATTTTCAAAAATAAAATCGTTGCAACATGTGCAGAGTGTTACAGAAGTGTTTACAACTAAATTGTTGATGTAGGCTTGCAGGCGGCTTAGTCTGGATGGAGAAAACTACGATCATGAAGAAAACCCGTAATTTGTCACGATGACAGACAACCAGTCAAAATCTAATAGAGAAGTAACATGCACGTAAGACCCCTTGATTTCTTCGATGAATATAAATCTTCAAGAAACTTCCGTTTTTAATACTACAATGAAAATGCATCGTATTTTCTTTAACATTTACGCATACAATTTTGTTTTTAATATTAACATTAAGAATTATAACACAATAGCATTGCAGAATTTGACAGAGCTGAGAAATAAATGATGAAGGGAATTGAAGATCATGTATACCGAATGATTTCGCGTTCGAGAAACCAGACTCTGAATCAAATGAAAAATTAATATGCATTGTTATAACTAATCCTCCATTCGAAACGGCGGCCCCGAGTGGCCAAGTGGTCTAAAGTGCTGTCCGTTACGGATCACTCCCATCTCACCTCTGTCTGCGTGTGTTCGAGTCTCGGATTCGGCCAATGTGGGTATGTGAGAAAACTTGCCAGTAGCTTCTCGAGGGTCGGTGGTTCTTTCCGGGGATTTCCCGGGTTCTTCCTCCACCATTAATACTGGCCGCCATGTATAGCCTATCGTGTGCTGAAAAATGGCGTTAAGCCCTACAACAACAACAACAACAACCATTCGAAACGACATTGGTTTTTTCTGCGAGACAAAAGTATACTTCTGGTAAGTGTTGGCGCTGTAATTTAAATTCAACCATACAGAACAGAACATAATCGTTTCTGACCATTTCGTTACGGCTCTAGGATTGACCGAGAAGCTACGAATGAAAAAAAAAACAACAGTTTCATGCATCTTGAAAATATTTCTATTGTTCAAGAATATCAGAGATCGTTTCAACACTCAGCACTTAACAGGATAAAACGGTTTTATCTTTGATTCCTAGAAAATGTTTTCGGTCAGTAAAATGTCAGTACCTTAAATAGGCTCTTGTTCATTTTTTGTATGAAAAGTTCTGTTGACACCTTTTATATCGGCGTTTTCTTATAACATAATCTGTACCCGAGCCTGATTTGATGTTCTAGTACACTGTACGGTTTAATTGCATTCAGTTAAAAGAAGGGTCCCATTACCTGAGAAAAGGCAATTTAAATGTTTGAATGGAACCGGGCAGTTGAATGGTCACATGACCCTAGCTTTTGTAATCGGGTCTTTCGAGTTCATTTCTCATAAATAATGAGAAAAGTAAGGATGTCTTGTTTAAGAGGTACCAAAAGGTTAAACGACACGGGATGCATACTTCTCCTAACCCGAGCGGGCATCCATCAGGTGGAAATTTATTTTATTTTTCTAATACATCCTTAAATATATATATATATATATATATATATATATATATATATATATATATATATATATATATATATATATATATATATATATATATATATATATATATAAAATAATGAAACCCAAGTGACATAAAGAGTCCTTTATGTCAGAAGGCATGTTAATTTTATGTCAAAATAGTGGTGAATACTCCCGTAAAGACTTGAGCCATTCACCAGATGCGGATGAAGTCACCCTGAAAAGGGAGATAACAAGCTGTAGCTCTTGACGTCACGGGAAAAATAATCTACTGGAAAAGCTAGAATAAAGTTTTTGCTATACTTACTAGTTATGAAGATGGGTATTTTCATACATAATGGATACCCAATTCAAAAACGGTCATTTGAAATCACACTGCAGTTAAGAATCGGTGAGTCTGGAGATGTAGTGTCTCCCCTAGCTATGTCAGTTTTGAATAAATTCTAGACCCGTAATGGCAATACAAAAACACAATTAAATTTATCCAAAAATTAGAGAGATTTTTTATATAGATTTGCTCATAATATGTATACTTTTGCAACTGTGTTGCTTTTAAATGAGCGAGGATGAACTACAACAAAAGAATTCATACAAACAGTATCTTCAATCAATATACTGGTCATGGAATTAGTTAATAAAACTTGATGTTATTACATGTAATTAATTTTTTATCGCTGAGCCTCAAACTTATGAAAATCGTTACGAATCCAGGTCTTGAAATATATAACAGAAAGAAAGAAGTGAAACCAACAGGTTTAGTAAAATCTATAATTTATTTCTCTAAATAACAAAGTGAAATTTTAGGAGACACAGTTTGGTGAATAAAATCCCAAATAGTCCTAAATGCCCTATCACAAGTCCATAAGTATATAATGTTCAGAATGAATTTCAATGGTCTTGAATGCCATGATGTATCACATGCAATTCAGAATGTCTTTGAATGAATTCTCAGCAATCCCAAAATTGTCTTTTTGTCCAAAATTCATTGAGCACTTTGTAATTCAAATGAATAATATAAATAATTCATCTTAAATTATATCTGAACTCAACTGGAAATGATTCCATAGACTGATCTTACACAAATATACACTAACTCTTATAATTCAGATTCTAGTAAGCATCTTGCTTACTACTTCAAATCATCACAAATGTCGGGTTAAAATAAAATATAAAAAAAAAAACAAAAAAACCCCACAAACCTCAGTCACAAGGCATGACAAAAGTCAGATATGCAAAATCTCTATCTACAGCCCCAAAATCACGAACAAAAATCAAACACACACACACACAATATATATATATATATATATATATATATATATATATATATATATATATATATATATATATATATATATATATATATATATATATATAACAATCGATTTAAATTAATTTTGAAATTATCAATTGAGATGCAAACATAAAAATAAAATATATACTGCTCATTCGATAAATACATTACCTAGTTACCGGATTTGTTCTGTATTGTTTTCATTATTTTTTAATCCTAATTTTTCCCTGCGTGTTCAACTTATTTTGACTTAACACGAAAGAGTAATGCACAGACAATAATTCTTTCAAGGAGTCAAGAACGAGTTTTTGTACAAACAGATGTTTAGTTCCAGACAAAAGAGCTGTAATATCGTATTTCCACACCTTTAAAATATTTAACAACTCATTGCATTTAGATGGCAAGGCACATGAGACGTGCAGGAATTTTCAAAGTACGAGTGGAATTTTGGCATTCCACGGTTTATTGCTAGATATCAGGATCTATTCTGGAAAGGGGAATTTTTTTAATTAGTGGAAGGAATTAATTAAGACGCAATGGCAGGACATTAAAATATACGTGATTCAGCCGCATTCTGCTTATTTTTGACACAATTTAAACCATGCGTGATTCAGGCTCATTCTGTTTATTTCCTACGCGACTTTTGAGACATTAGCATCAATTACCGAAACGGGCGTCCTAGAATAAAGCCTGCTACATGTAGATTCCATCTGGCGAAATAGTTAATGATTAAAATCTCAATTCATTTCAGGTTTATGTCATTCTTTTGGCCATACCACAATATTTGAAAGATTTTCAAAAAGTTTTGAATTGACCCTATAAAGATTTAGTTGCAAAGCTGAGGTAGTATCAATGACAGCTCTGGTTGCAATAGGTCACTATCGAGTATAGACATCCGTGTATATTTTTAGAGATTATTTTAAAGTACCTCTGAAATGTCTTGAACTTGGTCATTTTAATGAGTACAAAATTAAATTTCTTCTTCTAGTGGCAGTTGATGAAATACTTTCATCTATTGAAATTAATGTAATGTAGGCAATTCTATCAACAGTGGAGCAACTTAATACAAATTCATAAATGCACGCCTCTCCCCCATATAATAAAGCTTGGGAGTTTGGATTCCCTTCTTAACCCCCCACTCCCATTGTAGAGGCGAATGGTCTAATGAACAAAACGGGCACTAAACCTTCAAATAGAGAGGAAAGGAAAGTATAATAAAGATGTAGGTGTTATGGTTTTTGTATCGTATAACATCATAACATCTCAGTTTTTATTTCCTTTCACTGATTTACAACATTCAATGCCGATGATCAATTTCGGGTCAACTAATCATCGCCCTGAGTTATCTTGGTCTTAATCGTCTATATAATGATGTAATCTTTCACAGAAATCTCAAGTAAAATTGCGGCTTTTGTGTGTTATCTTCGAGAAAAGGTTTTACTAAGAGGTTAATATTCATTAATTATCATCTCAGGACAAAGACATCCCTACTTGATCTTATGGAATCGCCCTGAGCCACATTCGTTTTTCACTGATTAAAAAGAAAAAGTAAGTATTTATGGACCCGATAGACAACGGCCGCCATTATCAGGAAATGACGCATTTGTTGCCAAAGGCACTGGAAATGGTCTCTCCAAACGTGGTTTCCAAACAGCACATTAGGAAAATTGAGTTTTAACTATTCATGCGACAAAAATTAAGGATCATATAATAAAATCAACACAAATGCATACAAGTTTTGATAAAGCTATTAAAATAAAATTGGCACCATTATCAAATACAAGAGAAACAAAGCAGGGAACATTAAGGTGTGTGGTGTGGTGGGGGGACAGTATGAAGCAAAGCAGAATTTGCTACATAAGAAGTGCTATAATGATTAACAAAATGTGGAGTTCCACCAAATCCATTATCTTAAAAAAATAAAGGGCATGCTGACTTTAAATTAAGTAATACTTTCTTAAGATAACATCTTTTAAATATAATCTGCATTTACCAAATCATCAATACACGAGAATTTGCGGTAAAAATAATTTTGTTATTTAACTGTAATAGTTCACTACGTAAAATAAGTGTATTTCCCATGAGATCAGCTGTGTATTTGAAGATGTCCCTTGAACTTGTAAAACCTTATTTATTCGTCTATATTTTGGATATTACATTGAAATCAATATTATGGTCTTAAAAATTAAAAGTGATCGATGGTGATTTCCCTTTTCTTTTATATCCAATCATTCACTATCAGAAAGAGTCGAGAGATAAGAGTTCGATATGTTCGCTTGAAACAATTAATAGAACGAACAACGTAAACACTCAAACGTCAAGTCTGGGTCAAGGTTTGGCGCGTTTGGGCGCGAGTTGACCAAGGTAAAATCTCGTATTAGCACTAGGACAGTGGGTGAAATAGGACGTTGATATACATGTACTTTTCTGTGTTAAAGACCATTTGTCAAGCTGAGATGGTCACTGCGACTTTTTAACTGCGCTCATAGCCCAGAGCAAAGCTTGTTTCTATCAGTCTTCACAAAGTTTGAAGATAATAATGAACACCGTATGTACCTGTGTACAGCTAGATACGAACACTGTAGACCCAGATCTGTTTGTTGTATAATAAGCCATCAGACAAGATTCTAAAAAAAAAACTGTTTTTTATGTTAAATTATAATGATTCCAGGCAAAAGGCTTATACCCTGGTTTGCCAATTTGTAACGCCACTGCAGATCTCGATCAACACAGTTTGCAAGTGCGTGAATATTATACACTAGTTAAGACGGCACTCCAACGAAGCAACATATAACAGAATGTAACATTCTCGCCACACGGGGTCTGTGGGAGGGTCTGGCTACTTGTTCTCGTAACGCCAGGGTAAGAATTTCCCACTAATCTGAAAAGTGATTATCGTTTGATGAGATGGGGCTTCACTTGGGACAGTGGAGATCTGATTTTAATCGGATTAGGAGACGATGTGCATCGTTTGTCATAGTGATCAAATGATGATGTCACTTTTGACTGTGAACGAAATTTTCGCTAGCTGATTGAGACACATGCTGCATTTGTAGTGGTGTTAAATTCTATAATCTTAGGTTTTCAATATTTTGCTTTGATTGATTACAGGAAATATTGCTATAAAACAAAACCTTCATAGAGGGATAGATGTATTGGTACTTTCACTTGCACAAAGCTTTTCAAAAAGCTCATTGTATGTAGATAAGAGAGATCAATGAAACACTCTGATATACCCTTTTTTATGGCGAAGCTGTGAAGGACTAAGCAATCTAAATGGTTCCACGCGGTTTCGTTTCCTTGCGTTTCGATGGAAACGCATGCACCGAAGGTGTACCCCTTTCATAACGGAACTAACATGAGAGCAATGCTGTTTGGTCAGTTGAGAAAGTAAATCGGTTCTCGAAATGTTCTTTGGCAATGTTGGTTGTGAAATTGGCACAAAATAACTCGGCTCCCTCACAATGTTGCGTTTATCGAATTGCTGTGGTTTTTGTTTTGTGGGTTTGCTTTCTTAGTTTAGAATAGTTTTATTAGACAAATGAGTAAAATAAAAATACGTGATACTAAGATGACCTACAAATGTTAACCTGAAACGGATAATCTGTTATATGATGATGTTTTATAGAAACCAAAAGCAGTGCAGAATATATATACATGTGTGTGTGTGTGTGTGTGTTGTGTTCTGTGTGTTTTAGTTAATGAGCATATTATGTTTTTCGGATTATAATCTCTCATCTTTGCACAAATAAACAAATAGCAAATAAATGACCAATAAAGACTATAATTGGTACCTATCATATGTTGTTTGAAGATGGGATGTGGGTAATTTTTTTAAAGTTAATCTACAGTGCCGCCTGGTGAGTCATTTTATATCGTGGCCAAATCAAATCAAATTTTTTAACAATTATATATTAGGTCAGTTGCATAAGTTGAGTCACCTAATTAACGTACTCTCGACTGACCGATAACTCCGAGAAACCACTGAACTTGGAATGGTCCCTTTGCAACTTTGCACGTGTCGGAATCGTCATTGAACCTGAGTTGCAAAGCGAGCGCGTTACCACTGTTTTTTCCATGATACGCGATTTCTTGGGTAAGAAAGAAAAGATGGTTTAAAATTCAGTCTCATTTTAAACGATGTTCTTAACTGAGGCTGTCAGTTAAAGACTGTTGATTGAACAGAAAAATAACCTTTGGGGAACACGGAACATGAGGAAAAGAAGGATGATGGTATTTCTACTCCTGCATATGGTTCGAATCATTTATAATTCCCAAGTGCTAGGAAGTATATTTACCTATTTCATCTGGAAGCAATTTCATGAAAGTAATGGCATACATGTACACTGTCTGTGGAAACGGTAATCATAAAAGACAAGGCACGTATATTCAGACAAGTGTTACGGCATTTTATCAATTTGGTTAAGGAGGTGTCAGAGATATGTTTAGTGTTTACATTGCACGGTTTTCGCTTAATTACGGAGGTATGAATGTAATGCACATCTCGACTTGCAGACGGAAACCGTCAAAATATGCCGACAGTTCGACCACTAATTGACCGGCACTCTTCTGAATATCCAATACCTTTCTTCCTGGTGACACTCAGTTGTCGCTGGTGGCAAAATGCACCAGAAACAGTGGTTTATGGTCTTTGAGTTATGTAAAATTATATGCGGTATGGTTAATGTGCACTTAGGCCAAACAAAAGAAAATTTGGTTTCTATGTATAGTCCAGTTTTAGACCTGTTAAACTTACACGCAGAATCAAATAAATATCATTTTAAATATATCTTGGGTTGCCTCTCATCCCAGCTCACCTCATCCTAATGACAGTTAAAATTTGTTAAAAAATCATAATATCATAATACTTACAATTGTCAAACATTAAGTCACAGATAGAATATATATATATATATATATATATATATATATATATATATATATATATATATATATATATATATATATATATATATATATATATATATATATATATAATACATACATACATACATACATACATACATATATACATACATACATGGCTCTTGATGTTATTTCATTTAAGTTCGGGAAGAAGTTACGAACGACTTAGATTTCTAAATAGCGCCAGCAGGACATATCCGCCGTCGGTGGGTTATCATATATGACATAATATTCGGCCAATATGATATAACGTTATGTTGATACGACTCAAGGCATTCTACCATTTACTCTGCTGTTTATTTCGCCCCAAACACTGACTTGTGAAAACAACGATTCTTCCGAGCAGGTACACCACATGCAAGGTTGCGTGGTATTTCCCTATGAACTATTACTGCTTGTTTGGGAAAAATTTCACACTAGTCCTGTCTTGTGGACCGCTCAGGTGGCCTAGTGGTTGGAGCGTCGGATACGGGAGGTCGCGGGTTTTAATCCCGACCGGCTCATACCAAAGGCATATAAAAATGGTATTAGCAGATGCCTAGCTTGGAACTCAGCATAGAGAGGTGCTACAGGTCGGTCTGGTTTCAGGATAACGTGGCTGGGTTTTGTATGATGCTACGTGTCTGCGGCATGATTCCCCAGTGTTAAACATCACTGTAAAGTGTCACACTGCCAACATGGTAGCAATATGACTGAAAAATTGTGAGAATTACGTTAAAATCCAAATCACACACGCACAAACAAACACACACACACACACGCAAGCAAGCATGAGCATTAGTCCTGTCTTGTGTTGGCGCGATGGTGGCTCAACTGATAAAGCATTTAACTCAGAATCCAAGGACTACGGTTTCTTTCTTTTGGGAAAAGGTCACAACGTACCCAAAATCGAAACGTATATATACATATATATATATATATATATATATATATATATATATATATATATATATATATATATAGAGAGAGAGAGAGAGAGAGAGAGAGAGAGAGAAGGCATATAGTCGCAGTTAACAAGGCTTTCCGCAGGCAACGCAGATTGCAGATCTTGATCGTTAATACATTCATAACAACCCGGGAGACATTTATAATGGCTAATTTGCTCCATGTCCAGTCTAGAAGAGTATACTTGCAACGTACAATAAATCACAAAAAACAACAGTGGAATATGAAATCCTCAAACATATTTTGGTAGCATTGTTCAGGAGTACTTACGTAGCCAGGAAAGGATCAAATATAATCTCTTCATTTTCATAATGTTGTGCATTTTGGTTCTAGCTTTAAAAACAGAATAAATTGTTTTCTCTTACAAAAGCAATAACATCTGTCTGTCTGTCTCTCTCTCAATAAATGTAGAAGACAAGGGGGTCTGATTGGACTTCGGAATACATCATGTAATAACTCATCATAATCGTATTCTTCGCCATCATCTTCTTTGTCATCATCGTCTTCTTTGTCATCATCGTCTTCTTTGCAATCAATATGGATTAATAAAAGGATATAAGAAATAGTTGTATTCAATGCTCCTCTCCTACATAAAGTACATCTGAAGATGGGTCCTATCTGTTCAGCTTTGTACCAGCAAATACATGTTGTTGCGTGTTTGATATTAAGTTAAGTCGATGTCATTTAACTCTAGAGCGTCAGAAATAATTGTTAACATATATATTAATTTTAAATCTGAAAGATATGAAAATTAGAAGATTTAGACCGTTAAATGATTTAGATTCTTGATAACTGATTTATATATTATTCCATCAGCTCAGTGGATAATACAAAATCAACATGTCTTATTTGGTTCATACGACTTGGCTCTATTGATTGGGCATGTCTTCTTTGGTTCATACGACTTGGCCGTATTGATTGGTCTTGATGTAAGGCAGTAAATACGGAACAGTCAATAGACCAAGCTATGATCGGACACGTGTATTTGTGATGTCATTACAAGTGAAATGTTTTCTTTCGGGTCGGCAAACACAGGTGTTGAATTAAGTATCCCGTTGAGTTCCAAAGATACCGCTTTCAATTATGCTCAAACTCTATGCCATTTTTCGAAATATAGAACCTTTCTTATCGAACTGGGATTATTCAAACTTTCAGTCGTCATACTGTACTTCAATTAGGTCGTAATAATCTTCTGATGTAATTTTGACCATTACTGCCGAAAGTTTATTTAGAAAGAACATGCAAGTCAATCAGGTATCGACGAATAAGATGTAACTGTTTATACTTTCATCCTCATTTCAATCGGGCTAACAGTACTTCGGGCCATGGGCGTCCACACATAGGGATAAGGGGGTTAGCGGGCTTTACACCCCAACCCAATCCCCGATTTCACCGTTAAAATTTTGTTGCCTACATTGTTGTTGTTGTTGTGGGGTTTAACGCCATTTTTCAGCACAAGATAGGCTATACATGGCGGCCAGTATTAATGGTGGAGGAAGAACCCGGGAAAACCCGGGAAAGAACCACCGACCCTCGAGAAGCTACTGGCAAGCTTTCTCACATACCCATATTGGCTGAATCTTAGACTCGAACCGCCGCAGTCAGAGGTGAGATGGCAGTGATCCGTAACGAAGAGCGCTTTAGACCACTCGGCCACTCGGGGCCCCGTTGCCTACATTGTAAAACTTAAAAGCTGACCACTACATGTTTGCTAAAATAATTCTGCTCCTGCTTCTGGCTGGATCTACATAAGAAAAGGGTAAACCTTAATTTGCCACTGAAAGTGTCATTGCAAGCCTTATGTTTCTCAATACCTTCATAGATGATTGAAAACTTGCAGCACGTTATCTCCTATTTTTCTTCGCATCTATTTTTCTGCTTCGGTATCATATACACATCGAAGCCGTTCTAACTGTAATCATTGCGGCAAATAAATTAATTAAAAAAAAATAATCCTTTAGGTGGCAGGGTCCAGTTTCGTAAATTGGCCCCTGGCAAATTTCTTAACTTAAGGATGTCGTGTGACTTTTTCAGCTATTATTGTTTACTGTTTAAAGATATGGATATATTTGTGAACTAGTTATTTCGGGCTTGGGTTGTTGTTGAAATTGATGTCAGTGATATACACCTTCCATAGTTACTGTGCAGTATGTTGATAGTGAAATACCAATAGTCGGCTAGGAAGAAGAGCTAGCCTCCCATAACAGTAAACACATGGGTTTGGGGCAAGTAGAATATCTCAAAAACGGCTTGGATGACAACTATTTTCAGTTGCATCAGCCCGTTTAGTACACACTATTTTTTGCAGAATTATCATCTATGAAAAGGGCTTGTGTTTGCACGGTGTGCATCACATGTTGTCAAAAATGACCTTCGTACATGAAAATTGCAGGTAGAAATTTGGGGTTTGGGTGCATAAACCTTTTCTGCTATGAACTGTCATTGACATCTTTGGTCAAGTGGATAATATTCTTATGCTTTGTTTTAATATAGGTATCCAAAAATATGGATCTTTTTGACCTCACTTGTGTATTTTATTTTTTATGATTTTTTTATACTAGGTCGCTGATTGCGGCATTAAATTTGTGCATAAAAACTGGCCCCTTCGCCCTTTAACACCACGACTGGACCTCTAGTGGACCACTCTGCGCCATAGTCGTTAAATATAAGCGGCTTTGAGAAAACACCGGAACTTGTGAAGTTTACTGGTGGACTGAGGAGAAGGGTGGTCAGAATGTTAGACCGTGTATGATGGTTGCGGCAGTCAAGTGGAACATCAAACTTCGGATCATGCCTGAGTGTAAAACGTTGCATTCGGTAATTTTCCCACGCTACCGCTCGACAAGAACAACGCGCTGGATGGAATACTACGTTCTTATTGGCCAACTGAAAATAACTTATAAATAAATACAGGACGTCATTTTCTTTTAACCAATGAGAGGACAGTATTCCATTCAGCGGGATCTCACTTGCATATTAAGCGAGCCATGTCGAGTAACAGCGTGGGGAAATGATTTGGCATTCCTCAAATGTATCCTGTTAAGTCAAACTTTTGATAGGGATAAACAGTCGAATGCCTGAGCAAAACATCGGTACCAAATTTATTAAGCTACGGAAAGCGTAGCTTGAAATATCAGCGTTTATTCTTAAATAGGTCGTGCGAGCAAGGAGACAAGTGTCCTCCCTTGTAGTTATTATATAGTTTATGTATGACAGGTCAATTGCAAGCAATGATACGAGCCCCTGTGATACGCGATTCTTCAGTTGTAGTCAACATTTCCTATATGAAGCTGAGGAGGTCAGTCCAGTATAGTTAGAAACTTTTTTATATCGTGTGTCGAGTACATCGTCCTTTTGTGAAAGTGAACATTACTCCTGCATAAATGTGATAAAAGACTCACACATGTGGCGCCGTAGCGGACAAAAGCGGGTCCAATGAGAAAGTTGCAGTGAAATTTCGATGTCGAGAAATCCAATATCACATGTTAGATCAAATTGCATAACCTTAATGTCCCATTTTCGAGACCGAGGTTTTAGATTTTATATGTTGAATTATGCAATGGTGGTTTAAAGTTATATTTACTATGTCGACGTTTTACAGTGTATATTTTGAATTACACAGCGGTAGTTGAAATTTCAATATCATATGTCGAGAATCCCTAATTCACACGTTGTATGTAACTGTTTGTGATGAAAAATCCATTTCATATTGCGATTTGCGAGTATTTTAGATTTCATCTGTTTAATTTCACAGCATCGCGAAGCAACCCCCTTGTTTAAAAATAACGCGGTCCGTTCACGAGAGCGACATCTAGCGAAGAAATTCATTGTAATTCTTGAGTTGTGAATGGTAACTTTCAAAATTTAAATGCATGAAATGTAATGGCGCCTTATAATTGAATATACGAATGATGTATCTTAATACTCGATATTATTTTGAATAGTTAAAGTGGACATTGTGTAATGTTACTTTTAACACCAACACATCAATACACCATATAAAAATGGCAATTCTGACAAGCAAAATAAAATGTCAAACCACCGCTGTGGAATTCAATAAATACAATCCGTAAAGTGTCGAATTTTGAATTGTATTGAACCTTAAAGCTGAATACATTGATCATTCAAATTTTATCACATTTAAGCCAGAAAAGTCTTTGTGAAGGATCCCTTCGACCTTTCTTCTTCTCCCCCACCCCTTTTTCAGTGTTAAAACTTGAAAGGCTAGCATCTACTACTCATTGATATTTGACCAGGGCATCGCAACACTGTCCTGAGAAAGTAAACATTTGAGCTACCAACCATAACTGCTTGATAGGAACCCATGTCAAATTATCATTTTCAAAGGGAAAATGATTTGTAACCGTAGTTCACACATTCTGTGCTGTCTAAAATTGGACGAAAGAAATGATTATCTTGGGATAATTTAGGAATCGCTGCTTAGAATTGGCCAGAGTAAATTAAAGCGTACACTTTAGAAGTAATGTGAATTTAAAGTGATGACCTTGGTCGAAATTCTTTAGTCTTAAATTTTCTGAAAGAAGAGAAGGTTGACTAATAGGAAGCCTAAAAAGAATAGTGCTTTCCTCGTTAAAGAAGAAAAGGGACCAAGTGGCTGTCGTGTAACAAAGACAGTTTTTAGTGCTAGGACGCACAATTTCTTTTAGAGAAAAGCATTAAGGTACGCAATTTTAATTTTCCACGTAATCTTCTATTTTGATTGTTTGTTTTGTGCAAATGTGTTTGATATGACTAGGATCCATATTATGTATCGTTCATTCAATTTCATGGAAATTTGTTGATGCTAGAGTTGTTATGCAATTTATCTCTTTAATTTTACAGTTACTAGTTCACTGATAGAATTGACGATTGCAAGCTATCCAAGTTTCATATGTACAGGATTTCATAGGGTTATAAGAAATAATTTCCTTTGCCTGTTAAGACGATGCTGATTATTGTGAGTTAACGATAATCGCATATTTATATCGGATTTTGTACTGTTTGAATAATCTTGTAACTGAGGGATTGTTGTGAGCTAGAATTTTGTGGATTTTATGCAATAGTAATCGAGCATGTGGTAGTGTAGATAAAAGGTACGGTAATGTTGGATATACCGCTCATGTGTTAATTTATAGTCGGTCGCTGTGAAGCCAGGGTGATGTTCTATCGGATTAAGTAAGAATTTATGCAGTGTGGATAGCTAGCATGTTTCTGAGTAACGTAAGTGAAGGATTTTATGTTCGTGTAGAAGATGTACATATAAAGATTTAGGGTAATTTTGTCCTTTAAGGAACAGCTTTCTGGGAAGAGACGGGACGGCCCAAAGACGGAAGTCCGAAGAAAGAAGTGACGAGTTCAGAATAAAGCAATAGGAAGTCCAGTAAGGGGTGAAGCGTAGAGAATAGGCAGGCTCTAGGAAATAGGAAGACGTTGATACACGGTCAAGGGAGGAAGGTGGACATTGCGCTCTCCTCACCACTGGTTATTATATAGGGAAATAAATCCAAATTAGACACTGCTATTAAATTCTGTTGACATAACTTAGACTGAATTTGAGTTGCTGATATTAACTGTTATTGATTAAATTGTATTACTTTTCTTGTCTAAGGGGACTCGTATTGCATTTTTTCTTCCCAATAGTCTTGCTCAGTTCTCTGTTGATATTCTATCTTTCCACTCGCACCAGGCTATAAAATCGAGGGGGGGGGGCAGGGTCATTCCCTAGATAACGCCATCCAAACCCAATTAGCCACCCCTCTTACTAGGAGGGCGACGTTACACAATCTAAAAACTCAATATACATACTTGTACTTTCAGCACAATCAATGTGATTCAACATGTTAAATTGAAACTCTACACATATGACATTAAAATTTCAACAACTGCCGTGTAATTCAATAGATACAATCTAAAAAATCCACATTGGACATCAAATTTTCAACCAGCGTTGTGTAATTCAACAGATGAAATCTAAATACTCAACATATGAAATGGAACTTTCAACATAAACTCGTTGAACCAATATGTAAATTAGGAATTCTCGACTTATGATATTAAAATTTCAACCATCACCGTGTAATTCAAACGACACAATCTAAAACCTCTTTCAACCACTACTGTTTAATTCAACAGATACCTTCTAAAATCTCGACCTAGAAAATGGAACTTTAAGGACAAGCATTTCTGATAGGACACGTGAAATTGGAATTCTGGACATATGACATTAAAATTTCCACGGCAGCGTTCTGATTGAACCAGCTTTTGTCCGCTACGGCGCCTAGTCCCATAAGGGTGTACAATTTGCTTCAAAAAAAAAAAAATACCTCAAAGAACACCCGAATATAATAATAAGCATTAGGTTTCCAAAAGGTTGACGGCATCGCGATATATAATTCGGTATTACGCTAGGAAATTAAACTTACTATCTAAAAAAAGTAAAACTAAGAGAAGTATGCCAGATAATCTATTTCATGCGTTAATATTCTTGTAATTGTTGAGCATTTGTGGGATTTTGCTTTCCCTAATACTACTTAGCACTGTCAAGATGAGAAACTATTTGACGTTTTACGCTCATTGGTACATTATTTAAGCTCATCTGGTTGCCAAACCTGGCTAGTAATATGCAAAGTTCCTTCCTTATATGTCTATTCGACATACGTGTACATCCGGCTGAAATATATCTTGTCTGCGCTTTGCACGAATTACCTTGTCACTTAATAACATACCCGAGTTGCTAAGCCGTAAAACACCAAGCTGAATCGAGCCAAAAATCTTAACTGCATAATGTCTCGCAATTGAAGTTACTGCCAAATTCCACAGATCTAATACTGTGAATCTAATCCCACTAACAATAATGCCATATAAGACTTTCTGACATTTCTGAATGCAGAGTAGAATGACAACACATAGGTTCGTAAATAAGCATGGCACCATGTAAGTCCCATTGCTGTGTTGCAAAAACACCCACGAAATAATTTGAATCTACTTAGCCAACTCAAATTGCTTTAACAGGACCGCTCCGGTGACCTAGTGGTCAGAGCGTCCACCTCATATGTGGCATGTCATTGTGTTTGAACCCCGGCCGAGTCATACCAAAGACTTATAAAAATGGTACTAAGAGTTGTCTCGCTCGGCGCTCAGCATTAAGAGGTTATTGTTAAGACTGGTCGGCCTCGTATCAGGATAATGTGACTGGGTGGGACATCATGCTACATGTCTGCGGGATGATGCCCCTGTGCAAGACATCACAATAAATTGTCATACTGCAGATATCGTATGGATGCAAAATTGTTAAAACAACGTGAAAAATCCAAAATCACACACACACACACACGCACACATTTTAACGGAAAGTGTGCGTGCCCTACATTCAACTATATGAGTGCACCGTTGTGTCAGATTTCAATTGGCCGATTTTGGGCGCATGTACATCAAAATGACTGAAATACTCCAAGAAATGAACCTAGTACGCCCTTGAAGTGAAGCTATAAACAGAGTATTAGCTTTTCTAAAAATGTTGTTGTCTATTAGTTGAAACAATTGGCGCCGGATCGAATACGTTAATGAGTAAGTATTATATGGGGATTATTTTCTGGGAACCTGCATTCTTTTTAATTTTAGTTTAAATTTCAGTATGCGTTGTCAGGATGACAACATTCATAATATTACGCGCACTGGACATACCATGGCAACCGACCGAGGCTGAATATAGAGCTTTAACTTAATATTTTTTTTTATACGCGACACATAAATTAAATATAAGCAAGTGAATATTTAAATGTTTGGTATATCTCTTATGCTTGGAGATTATTAAGCCATCTGGGCAATAAATAGGGATTTAAATGGGCACGAAACAATCAGTTTATAACCGGATAAACAAATACATACAATAAAACTGCAGTGCAGACTGAGATATACTATAAATTCAAACAAGCACGAGAGATATATGTCTCTTCAAAAATAAATACATAATTATAATCCCAGGCTTCAGTACGGTTTAGAATTTATGATCGATAAATATTTAATAAGCTTTTGTGGTTTTGTTCTACTGGATGTTTGCAATGTTATGTGTTCACTCAGATAATATTCTTCAGATCTGTGTTGATTTCGAAACATTCTAGCACTAATGTCGCCCCGGATTATCTCCCGCATTATAAAGTTTCATAGATTTTACATTCCCCCTTTACCAAAAGTTTGTACTTTCTGCAGGTGGCGAATGGTGGCGTTGTAAGGTCGAAATACTCATAAATCGTCTTAAAGGCAGTGCCGTTGCAAGAGTATTTGGCGTCCCAGGCGCCTTGCGACCCCCCACCCCACGTTCCACCCACGAACATCGCTTATTATAGACTGTTCATTAGTGTTAGTAAATGTTCGGCTTGGTAATTTATTCATTTCATTATTTAGTCTATATATTTAATGATAATAAATGAATAACCTGACAGTGTACTTCGTTTCTGGCGCCCCCCAAAATCTTGTCGACTTAGGCGGCCGCCAAGTTGGACAATTGGGTTTAACCGGCCCTGCTTAAATGGCATCAACTCCAAACAGTGTTGCCATGTTTGTCGAATAGCTGGCCATAGGCTATAATTCAGTAGGATCACGTGATTAATGGGCGAAGTTATGCTTCGTTTTGTGCCTGGTCAGTTTAAGGGGAAAATGTAATCAATAGCGATCTATTATATCAAATGGTGAATGCAATAGGCACTCAACAGGTGTAGGTACAATTTTTGGAAATAAATAATGCTTGTTTGTTTATCAAGCAGAGTGCTCAAGACCTTCGTGACCAAAATAAATAAACAAACAGGAGGCATTGACACTAGAGAGCTCTGCAATGGGATATAGTTCGCCCTTGTTTCCAGCTGAGTTGTTCCTAAAGGCCAGTGACGTAACCCTTTTTAAACCTTTATACAAAGAAAAAAGTCTGTGCTTATGCTACTGGAAAACTTGAGAGTTTATCCAATCTAAGTGTGTGATTTTCTAAAGCCCGTTGTGCAAGCGGTGCGTAAGTAAATAATCACGTATGCCAATGATTGTATTCGACAGAAACAAACATAATAATGAGGATGTTCTTGCGTCTTTTATTGACAGACCAAAGTCTGTTTTTATATTTAGACGCAAAGTAAAATAAAATGAAGACATGTTAGAAAAAAACTGTAAATAGAAATACGTGCAAACATCTAAGTTATCAATGTATTTAATATCGTTCTCATCGCACGATTACTTGCTTTCGTAACGATAGAAATTATGTTCGCAAGGCCGCAAAAATTTACCCACATTCTTTAAAAACCCGTTTAAAAGTTCGCGCAATCTAACAAACATACTGTAATAGTTTGGAGTATTCGCATTTATATGTAGCTCTTAGTTTATAGGATTTCATAGATATTTGTGATTACTTGTTGGATTACGAGAAGTCGGTGCTGGGGAAATAGTCCTCAGATCGAAATAATTAGCCAATTACATTGGCAAACGTCAGGGAGTGAAGTGTTAGTGAGTTTCTATGATGCCATGGTTTACTTTTGGTGAATTAAGGTCAGAGCCGTATGAGTGTCCCTGGAGCTTAGTAGCCCCTAATAAAATACAATTGTGTAAATCGATCGTGTGACTCCAGATGCAGTATTTGTGATTGGAGACTGGTAAATTATACAATGAAATAAACGAGAAGGGACTGTTCCGTCGTCGGCAGGCACCGTTTGTTACTGATATGGTGGCAAATGTGGTGTAGATTTACAGCCGAAATGTGGCTTAAAATCGTGATTTCACTGGCCTAATGTGGCGTAGTAAAAATAGTTCCCTGTATTAGGTGGTTGGGTTGTATAGTTTCAAGGCGTGAAATACAATTGTGCAGTTAACAGACAATTGGGAGGTCGTGAGATTTGTGGTCATGTCTTAATTAGAGTAAAACTATTTGTAGGTTGGACGCGTTGGTGTTTCCACTTTACAACATTAGTTGTATGGGAGTCTTTGGAATCAGGGGAACCTATGAATTCTAATGGTATTCGCGCCAGGGTTTGACATCGTTCAGTCAAGAAACCCTTCCGGCTTGTTACAATACACTAACAATGCATGACTCCGATACAAACGTTAAGACCATCAGCTTATATTATGTTCTCCTGATTTATCGAGGAGGGGTCCTTGTAGATGTAGCTATGACAGTCCTCCAGATTTGTCGAGGAGGGGTCCTGGTAATTTTAGCTATGACATTCCTCCAGATTTGTCGAGGAGGGGGTCCAGTGTATTGTAGCTATGACAGTCCTTCAGATTTGTCGTGGAGGGGTCCTGGTAATTGTAGCTATGACAGTCTTCCAGATTTGTCGAGGAGGGCTCCTGGTAACTGTAGCTATGACAGTCCTCCAGATATGTCGAGGAGGGGTCCTGGTAATTGTAGCTATTATAGTCCTCCAGATTTTTCGATGAGGGTTCCTGGTAATTGAAGCTATGGCAGTCCTCCAGATTTGTCGAGGAGGGGTCCTGGTAATTGCAGCTATGACAGTCCTCCAGATTTGTCGAAGAGGGGTCCTGGTAATTGTAGCTATGACAATCTTCTTGCATTATTCACAATCGTCTGAAATTGGATTCCAAAAGTTTCACTGCAGAACAAGATTCTGAAGCGTTTGGTTCATGAGAATACATACCAACCGTCCATCTCATGAGACTACATACCAACCGTCCATCTCATGAGACTACATACCAACCGTCCATCTCAATCTTTATTTTTTCATAGATACATTATGTCTCAATCTTTGAATAGCTTTTATTTGTTCGTTTGTTAATCTTTCATCGGGAGATATACCCTTTCCTTTCTGGACTAAAACTGATAAATCATAAATGTTCGAGTCTGAGCTAGAGATATTTTTGTCAACCAATCCGAAAGACCTTAACTTCTCAAAAGTAGTTTCTAATTGGTTGATAGAGAAAAATAATTTTCATGCGTAAGTTCTGAGTTATGCGACCGCGCCAAACTGAGTTTGTTTAATAAATCGGATCCTTGGATTACTCTAAATCGAATTTTATTTGATTCACAGCATTGGAATCGCGCTGCCTCTATTGTCGCGGATTATCCCGTTGCCAACTTTATCCCGGCACTATTCAAACATTGTGAATGGTTCGGAATGAGTGGTCCGCTATCTCACACAGGATGTGCTGAAATAATGTCTAAAAGGAAGTTTGAATTTTCATTTGTTTCTTACACAGCCGTAATACTCATACATGCTTGCCTGGATAGTATTGTGGTTTGCACACTCGCTCCTTATATCCGCTGTCCTGTGTTCATTCGTGGGTTTCAGCATTTGCGATCTCCCTAGGCAACGTAACTAGTACATATGATCAAAACAGTTCTCTGTGGCAAGGCTACAAAAACCACCTGTAAAAATAAAATAATCAATTGCACACATCAAATTAGAAAAATGTTTTCTAGATAAAACGTAAGCATCTGAATGTATTTTTTTTAAAATTTCAGTCCATAGATTAGAACATGGAATTATTAGGGACTGTTTGGTGACGATCGAGTTAGAAATCAAAGAATGAAAATGAGTAAGTTTTGTACATTTTGTTTTCGTCATGCTTTTCGGTTTTAAAGTCGGCACAGGTTGGTGGTTACACGATGCCCGGAGGAGAAAGAAGAAACTATCATTCATATCAAGAAGATAAATCCACCATTTAAAAAAAGCATGTTATTAGGTTCTTTGTAGTAATTATATCATATAATCTTTACGATTTTATCATACTATGATGCCTATAATAGTATTGTTTTACAAAAATTTAAAAAAAATTAATAGACTCTATGTGTATTTCAACCCAAAGTCGGTGTTTTTCCTAAACTTTCTGGTTTCCTCTATGCCATGGACCTTCTCAGATATGTCGTCGAGTGTAATTAATACAAGCGAGGGAACTTGCATAATCAACCTAAAATAAATGAAGTTAAAGCTCAGTTCAAAATGAATTTACACAAATTCGTTTGAAGTGAGACATTCAATGGAACCTTGCTATAATGGCCATTTTCTTACTGATGATTTTGCTGATAGAAAAATAAACTCTGCTAAATAAACAAAGACTTGTTGTCCTAAAGACAAATGGTAAAAAAAATGTTAAAATTCTTTAAATGTACATACAGAAACAAAATTAAAATCTTTCAAGTAGAAGGTAAAAGATAAAGTGTAGGAAAACAAAAACTATTTTAAAGGTTGGTAATATCTTTTAAAAAGAAGGTCAAAGACAAACTGTATATGTACTAATATTTTTTAAAGGATATTACAAACACAAGACAAAGGTAGAATATATAACACTTTGTAATATAAACCACATTATTTGAAGAAAAGTTTAAAACTTTTCGTGTTGTACGTCATCAAAAAGTCTTTAGTGAGTTTTAAAAATTAAACACAACAAACTTTGTCTCACCGGGTAGATATCGATACACTCGAGAAGAACGTGTTCCATTGTCAGTGGCGTGGTATGTACTCTAATCGACCATCATCATTCAGTAGGTATACGTAAGTCAGGTATGTGTGTTCTTGGTAGAATACTGGCTCTTCAATAAGATATATTTTGTATTTTATGTACAGAATGCCACTCTCCAATTACGGGTTTGTGCTTTGAAACTTGTTTGTAGAGTTTTCATTCCACATACCATGCCAAGTAGATAGAACATGCTGAGTTATATCATATTTAAAGTCAATATATGGAACTGAGGAACACTTGAGTTCAACTACGCCTCTCACATGGCCCTGTAAGATATGCCAACCATTCGCAACTTCGACGTCAATCATATAGATTATACCTCGACTGTACATCAATATCTGCCATTCTGACTAATTCGGCTATTTGCTAAAAAAAGGATTGCACGAGATGTACTAATGAGCGAAATATATTATTTTGTTTATTAGTAACTTGTCGCTCAATCATACAGTCAATGTAACTATAGAAATAGCCACGGTTATCAGAATAGATTGCGTTTCGTTTCTTCTTGGAGAAATTTCCGGCATACAAAATGTTTGATTTTTCTGTAAATTACTGCGCAGACAAACATCCGAGGTATAATTTGGTCTCGCAGAGATAGGCTAGGTAGTTCTAAATGCCACCAAACGATCGATTCAATCTGAGCATCTTCAGTATTATCCGTCCAGTCTAGAAAGAAACTTCAACTGTCATTCGCCGTCATTAAAGTCACTACTTTCGTCACATGCAAAAATACGTCCATGGACGGAGACGGTAACAATCAGGACAGTCTCTGTTCATGCTGTCCTAACACATGTGGTGTGCACCTCCAGAGACGAATAATCAAACACATCTTGATATATATTCCTACATTCACTCCTGAAGTAATTTACGACTTGATGGAAATGGGTAGATTGATGTTCCGATCGACGAGGGACTCTTGTTATGGTGGAGATGTCACGAAGCCACGCGAGATTCTGTTTGAACTTTATCTGCCCGTTCATTGCCTTCCCACTAATGTGAATAGGCAGCAAGCAGTACAGACTACATTATCCAGATTGCGTGCGCACACCATGTTCTGTATGATCTGGGATATTAACGGGTTGTCAAGTTTAAGGTTTTGCATAGCTTTCAGTGTGGAAAAGGAATGCTAAAAGATGATGAAATTTGTTTCTTGACAGATTTTAATATAGTTGAAAGATATGAATGTAGCTGCCATTTCTGCCATAAATTTATAGGATTTATCCTGCAACCAGCTCGAATTGGTGTCGTAGAGTGTTGCAACTGCATTTGCAATTTTGTCTCCTCTAAACTCTGTATTGACAACACCTGTCTATAAAGGGCAAGGCTACAATTATTTTATAGGCAGGTTTCAGTTTATATCATTTTTATGGCTGGTCGATAACTTTATTGTAAAAGGGCAGAATCCATGTAGCAGCAAAACTGCTTGATCCGTGTATAACTGCTTGATCCGTGTATAACTGCTTCATCCGTGTGTAACTGCTTGATTCGTGTATAACTGCTTCATCCGTGTATAACTGCTTCATCCGTGTATTCGCTTAATAAGTTACATATGGTACGACATGTTTTGCGAAATCAAACTATATAGCGGCCATAAGGTGCGATGACAAAATATGAACATTACATTAGGTGTCTAAAGTATATTTAACCTACAGTGAATGCAGATGTTTCGGCAGTCCAGTTCTTGAAAGACCTATTAATTTGACAAGAATTGTCTCCGTTTCTTTATGGGGATAAACTCGTGTCCATTAATAGCCGTAAACTATCTCTTTATCCGATATAAAAAGGGTAAACATACCAATATTTTTGTCAAGCCTGACTTAATGAAGTTCACTTCATCTGCTTTATTTAGAACTTGAATAACCCATACAGCGTCACGTGATTGACAATCGTCTACACCATAATCTTTTCTCCTGATATTTTAGAGAGATGATGACTAAGTTCTGTTTCTGCACTTTCGAGTAGGTATATCCTTTCAGTATTCTGAAAAACCACTTTAACAAATTAAAACAATAACCATAAGCCTTGACGATATGAGAGATTAGTTATTTTGAGTAGGTAAATAAATTTCAGTTTCAGTTAGAAGTATGAGTTTTCTCAGAAGACGGCCTATGCAACAGAAATGCCTGTACAAATCGGCGTCAAAATTACAGGTCGTTGTGGTTGATTTTTCTAGCAGGTATTATGGGTATAACTGCTCACATGTTATAATTTGGACAAATTTTGATTAATATAAGGACTTGTCTAGTGAAATATAACAGTGCATCAGTTTTACGCACAGTGCCTTGCAGAAAGTTACTTTCACGACTTGCAAAAATGGTCGATTTGTACAGGAATTTCTGCTTCTAAATTTCGTGGTAAAGATGTTAATACCGAGTTATTCTCGTGAAAATTATGTGTATGAGGTGGGGTTGTTTTTATAGCTATAAACGCAACATACCAAATAACATCGGCTACTAAGTCTATTAACAAATGAATGACTTGAAAGAAATAAGCTTAAGAGGACTGCACCAAGTCTGCTTTCGTAGCCTATAACATGTTTCTTGGACACGTCACCATCTGAGACATCCCCGCCAAAGGAAACTTTTGCTCTGCACTTTCCGCCATTTTTTGTCTCAATCATGAGACATATTACATGTATGCATAAGATATCTTATAGCTGTCATATATCGGAAAATGATCAAATTAAAATTTGCACAGTTTGTTTTCAACATGGAATCATGGTTTTAAATACAAATCAAATAATAAAAAACACTGGTAATTAATTTTTCCTGTCCGTACAATTAATGAAATTAAAATTTATGTATCTGCTAAAACAAATGAGTTCTCATGTTCTCAAGAATTTATTGTTATAATGTTTTTCTTCAGAAATTTGAAGAGCATACGTAAACAACCATGTCGAAATAAACTGTAGTCTCCGCTTAACCAGCCTGCCCAAATCTGCGCTTAATTGGCAGATACATTTGACCTCCTTTGTAGTGTTTCATCCAGTCGGAACTATTTTTATTTTCTCCTAAATATTACAGCGCCTCGGTTTCATTTCACTTCGTTTTTGTTTTATTCCGCCGGCCCTGACCGCTCTGTCATTAAACTTTTCTTTACACCAAACCTTAGTTGAAAACATTTTGACCAACCAAATCCCTGCTTTTGTCGACGTTGAGTAAGATTTCTAAGTTTGTATAAAACTTTATTACTCGAAATGTTGAGCGGTTTTTATGACTGTGGGTCCTGGCTTGGTTTTACATGTACCCAAACGGGGTTATGAGATGACATGATCTATGGAAGGTTTGGCGTTCGATGACATTCTTTGTTTTTCATCCCCGAAAGTGTTGCAGGTCTCTTATAATCTGCGTATGCTGTATACAGTGATGACGCGGAAGATATATACAAGATGATCACAAGGCGGCGGGATACGTTTCGATGTCGACCATATAAAGAAGCTATAGCACGGCTGAGGTACTTTGAAGATCTTCTGATAGGATATGTTTTACTATTTGACTGTTATTTAAGAAACTGCATTCTGCATTATCACAAGGTGATAACCACTAAGACCCCGTGAAGAATAAAACTCAGCTTAGTACTCCAGACACACCCAAGTATGACAAAGCAAAACCATAATGAATATGCATAACTATATTGCTCATCCTCCGTAAAAAAAAATAATGCTTGTTTTTCCAGTTTTCTTTATCTCATTTAGGTTCAATAGTCCCAGTAAACTATATAATGTGCATGGATATTTTTCGCTCATCTGACGAACAAAACGTTTATGTTTCCGTTCGACTTCAGCATTTAAACTGAGTAAACATATCTTAGCATGACAAATAAAATACATGCATTCTTTCTTATATTATTATCGGTGCAGCCATGCACAAGAAATACACAGCAACAGTCATGCATAAATGATGGTTCATCGACAGTAAAAATAAAAATAAAAAAAATTAAAAAATTAAAAAAATGTTTGTTTTCAAATTTATGAAAAGAAAACTCCACAGACATATGAACATACTATTGGAGATTGCCATTCCACGTAGAGAAAAAATTGCAAAGAGGCGGTATCGTGCCAGTCGCGTATCAGACAGTCATACCTAGCTGATGCATAACGCTTGAACGGTAAACCTCGACGAGAGTGCCTACCATGTCACTGTTCACTGACAGTGGAACGCATGCTTGCCGAGTGTGTCGACTTCCACACTGCGACAGAAGTATTTTGACGCGAGTGTGTCAGTTTCCACACTGTGCGACAGAAGTATTTTGACGCGAGTGTGTCGACTTCCACACTGCGACAGAAGTATTTTGACGCGAGTGTGTCGATTTCCACACTGTGCGACAGAAGTATTTGGACGAGTGTGTCGACTTCCACACTGTGCGACACAAGTATTTTGATGCGAGCAACTTGAAGAAAATGTACGATAATGTACTATCTGAAGAAAACAAATCTTGGATATTTTTTTAGGAACTGTGGTCTGTACCCTACGCCAGATTGTAACCATGTTTAAGGATTTGACTGTTGTTACCTTTAACTTTTGTTCTACATCTTTTATTTTTATAGTTTATCTTGCATCATCATGTTTACATTTATTTTAAAGTGTTTGTCTTTCAGCATTTTTGTGCGCAATATAGTTTTTAACTTGTCGAACTTTAACTTTTGCTGGCATCTTATAGCCAATAATGTGCTGATTTACTTTAAAACACTACTTCATACATACGTACACATCATTGCAGCTAGAGAACCAAACCAAACTGTTGAATGAATGTAAATTGATTTTTTTTATACAAATATCTTGTT
This sequence comes from Sinohyriopsis cumingii, assembly GCA_028554795.2. NCBI lineage: Eukaryota > Metazoa > Mollusca > Bivalvia > Unionida > Unionidae > Sinohyriopsis > Sinohyriopsis cumingii. Next base: position 3,505,258 of record CM068827.1, on the reverse strand, counting down.
TTTCCTGATGCAGTTTAAGGACTCATCAAAATAGATGAATGTACATAAATATTTGCTCATTTGACATAAAAATTTGCTCCAATATTGAAACTCATTTCTCTGCAAAACTGTGAGACGTACATAAATGTTGCTCGTCTGGTTGAAAACGCATCTTGTTTCCAGCTACAAATAGATCTCTCAAATATGACCAAATTTTAAAATTAGCAAGATGATAAACGCACTCGATACGGGGCACTGGCGGGCACTTGAGTAAATTGGAAGTGGGCATCAACAAAGAGATGAACAGAACAAAATCTGTAGTCATGCGCTGGAGCCCTGTTTCATGTAGCGAAAACATTCGGCTTATTCGGGTCTTTTCGTTCATCCTACCTGAAAAGTCACATCAATCGTACAATTTCAAAATAAACAAACAACAATATAAAAAAAAAAATTTTTATGAAATAAATCTTGAAAATCATTATAAAAACAGTGTTTATAATCAATATATGGTCTTAAAACAAACGTAGCGGTCTAAAATATTGTATTCCTTACCAGGATAGTGACCTACAGTAGTAAACAATAGTTAATGACCTCTCCGAATGAAGACGCTAATTAAATAGTTTCTGATCGGTTGAATGCCATTGGTGACGATTGGATGATAATTGTCTATACAAATATATCTAAAAATACTTGTCAAACAAACCGGCACTGTTCCTCTTTTGGAACGATGTGAAAAATTGAAGTTTCGAATATAGGGGATGAGTTGGGATTGGGATTTTCTCTTAAGGTAATCGTAAATGAAAATTGCAAATACAATCAATAGGACAAAAACTTTTTATGTTTGATCACTAACAAAACAGTTGGTATAAAAAAGGTATGGGATGGAAACACAATAAAATGTCAAAAGCCAAGATTAATGTGAAGATTTTATTGCAAAAGTAAAATGTTTTGTCACTTATCGAGAATTATATTTCAATCACAGTTTCTTTGCAAGTAGAGCCATTTAAAAATAATTCCGGTCCTGCAGTTACACATCTTCGCTAGCCAAAGTTCCAATGTGATAACCCTGTAGACTGGATTAACATATCGGAACCTTGGCTAGCGACGATGGCAAGCTAAATGATAACTGCTTTAATTTTAAATCTTCGAGTAAAGAATTTCTAACCTGTATCATGTTTAAGAGAGATCTTTTTGGTCCATATGTTGTGGAAAATTAATTTAAATTTTGAACTAGGACATTAATACAAACAAAAGCGACATCCCCTCCCTGATATTATGTTAATATATATGCGCACACTAAGTATATTGTGGATTACGAAGAAAACAAGAAATATCTCTCTCTCTCTCTCTCTCTCCCTCTCTCTTCTGGAATTATATAGTGTAACCAGTGGTCACTTTTCGCTCTGTAGCAATTATGTGGTGTAACCAGTGGTCAGTTTGTGTTCTGTAGCTCCTATAGGATCGAAAAGACGAGTAGAGGACCAATAAAGAAATAAAAGCCGCACCTGTGAGGGGTGTAATCTCGTGACCGTGCATAAATAAACTTCATTATGCAAAACATTTCCTTAGTTCAAGAGGTTTTATCCATGTTTGTTCCATCAACCTGGAATCGATACAGAGCATGTGTGTGTGTGTGTGTGTGTGTGTGTGTGTGTGTGTGTGTGTGATTTGGATTTTTTACGTAGCTTTTAAAAAACATTCAGTCATATCGCTATAATGTCTGCAGTGTGGCAGTTTATAGTGATGCCTGGCACTGTGGCATCATATCGCAGACATGTGGAATGATGTCCCACCCAGTCATATTATCCTGACACCAGGACGATCAGTCCTAACACTTACTTACCTCTTAATGCTAAGCGACAAGCAAGGCAGCTGTTAGTACCAGTTTTGTAAGTCTTAGGATCGAACCCACGCCCTTCCACATCAGAGGCGGACGCTCTAACCACTAGGCCACCGGAGCGGTCTCCATACAGAGCACATAAACTTTATCAAGCAGTGTTTACGCTCGGCATAATCCAAATTTATTTTCTATTGGAATATTTAGCTTTTACTTTAATTTTGATATTTATTTCAGTCGACTGATCATGGCAGATCATCGATCTTATATTTTAGATATATAGTGGGTATTCGAAGTTGCATACATCATGGCAGATCATCGATCTTACATTTTAGATATATAGTGGGTATTCGAAGTTGCATACATCATGGCAGATCATCGATCTTACATTTTAGATATATAGTGGGTATTCGAAGTTGCATACATCATGGCAGATCATCGATCTTACATTTTAGATACATAGTGGGTATTCGAAGTTGCATACATCATGGCAGATCATCGATCTTACATTTTAGATACATAGTGGGTATTCGAAGTTGCATACATCATGGCAGATCATCGATCTTACATTTTAGATACATAGTGGGTAGTTGGAGTTGTATAAGTACGTTGACCCCCCCCCCCCCATATCGAATTATAAGGTCTCTTAAATGGAATTATATGGTGTAACCAGTGGCCACTTTTCGCTCTGTAGCAATTAAGTGGTGTAACCAGTGGTCAAATTTTGTTCTGTAGCTCCTATCAGATCGAAAAGACGAGTAGGGGACCAGTAAAGAAATAAAAAGCCGCACCTATGAGGAGTGTAATCTCGTGACCGAGCATAAACAGACTTCATTATGCGAAACATTTCCTTAGTTCAAGAGGTTTTATCCATGTTTGTTCCATCAACCTGGAATACATACAGAAAACATAAACTTTATCAAGCAGCGTTTACGGTCGGCATAATCCAAATTTGTTTTCTATTGGAATATTTAACTTGTACTTTAATTTTTATATTTTGTTTCAGTCGACTATCATGGCAGATCATTGATCTTACATTTTAGATACATCGTGGGTAGTCGAAGTTGCATACATACGTTCAGACTGCGTATTCTCAGTATGTTTAGCAGGAAACATAATCACGCTCAAGTCAGAAAATCTGAAATTTTGTAACTGTAATAAGTACAAAGTTAAATTCTCATAACATTCTGTATATTTTACTTTGTTTATGCTAACAGCATTCTTAGTTCCTATAAAAGTGATTTAGGGACATTAACTTACCCACCCCACCCCCATCTTTCCTCACACGCATCCCAGACACAAAGGACTTTTGGACTGTGACTATAATTATGTATCCGTAAATCGCAGCAAAAAAGTGTTTTAAGAAATCAGAGCTGCTCATACAAGAAAACTAGCCTGTGCAAATAGTTTCCACTGCATTGCCTTTGGGGCGCTACTTGCTTTATGCGAAAGATTGCTTACAATAATATTACTAACAAAAACAATTAATTCGAATTGGATACCGCCATATTTCAAAAGATGGGCGATTCAAGGTAACCTTTTTCTTCTAATTAACTCATATGCTATATATTTTTTTATTATTTTATTAAATGAAAATGACGTAACGCACTAAATGCACTAAAGCAGAACTATTTATCTCAGCTCCTTTTATTGTCTCAGCGGCTCCGATTATTTTAAACCTTAACACCAACTGTTTCAATCGGTCGCGAGTAAACGCGAATTGCAGAGAAGCTCCAAGTGACCTAATGGCGGTGGCGTATGATGGTAACATTGTTTAAGCCAAAGCTTAGGTTTTGTACTCAAAACCTTTTGAGAATAACGAACCAGGGCCCCTTGCAAATGCAACCGTCGATGCATTCTTGCCAAGATAGAATATTATCGTTCACGTTGGCATTAAAATCGAAGTAAGTCTGATGATCATTTCAAAGTATAAGGAACGCATTATCCTGACACCAGGCCGACCAGTCCCAACACTAACCTCTTAATGCTGAGCACCAAGTGAGGCAGCTGTTAATACCATTTTTACTAATCTTTGATTTGACTAGGCCAGGGTTCGAACCCTCGACCTCCCGCATCCGAGACGGATGCTCTAACCGTTTAGGTCTTCTTGTTCACTTGAATTACAAAGAGCTCAAAAATGTTCTTGTACTAAAACAGTAGTTTGGAATTATAGTGAATTCAGACAAGGGCATTTGGATTATATTATAGAGAGTCTGTAGCACATCGCCACAATCCATGTCATAGGCACATTAGCACATTCGAGATTACAGGCACATCAACACATTAAATATGCAATTTATTGTGACTACTATTGGAATTCAATTGGAACTTTATACATTTGGACTTGTGATTTTTAATTCACAATGCTTTAAGTTCTTTTTTAACTTTCACTTTGGTTTTTTTAGGGAAATAAATTGTTTGTTGAATTTTGTAGAGAACTTATCGGTTTTTTCTCTTTTCTTTTTTTTTTCTTTCTTTTTTTTTTAGTTTAAGACCGCAGAGAGACGTAACAATTTTCAAGAGAACAAGAATATTAGGCTAATACTATCTCATATGTTGCCTAAACCGAAGTGGTTTTATTAAGTTAGCTGGTGTTTGTATTCGTGACATTATATTGCTTGTATGAGTTATGGTTATAAACGATTGTTTAATACTCTCAGGTGCCAGCTATGCAGATTGTTTCTAATCTGCCCCTTTGTATTGGTGTGAAACTTCTCGTGGTACGTGACGGTCGGAAATTGTTTCAAGTGAACGTGTTTGCATTGCCGTTTGCTGAGTTGACCTCTCTGGAGACCTTTACCAGGTCAGTTCAATGTTATCTGGTGACTTGAAATCGATTATTGTGTGTGTGTGTGTGTGTGTATATATATATATATATATATATATATATATATATATATATATATATATATATATATATATATATATATATATATATATATATATATATGATAGTATTATTTGTATTTAAATAATAATTCTGCCTGCTATTATCAAGCATTCTTCTATAGAATCCAGGGATAGCACTTTCCGTTCTGTCTGGTGTATATTTATAATTCTTTCCCTCTCTCTCTCTTTATAATAAAAAAGAGAGAGACACACACACACATACACAGAGACACAGTCAGAGAGAGAGAGAACCATTAAAGACCAGATGGGGGGGGGGGGGCTATTTCTACAACAACAATAATAGGAAATCAGTCGCCTACTGTGCCCATAATAAAACATTTTTTAAGCTGTGGAATAAACTGGGAGCAAGAAAAGGAATTAACCAGAGAGTACAAAAAATGAGCATGTGTTAATAAAGCCAAAACTAATACTGGGCGTAAACAAATCGTCAGCTAACAAATAGGTTATTAGCAATGTTATGATATCAAATTATTTTGTAGGCAATGTATATAAGTTGTCAAGAATTCAGAATTAATATATTTAACATATTTTACGTGACAGATTCATATAATACACTAATTTTAAATTTAATTGTAACAAAAGCATAATTACATTATCGACTGTGTGATATCTCTCTCTCTCTCTCTCTCTCTCTCTCATCAGTTCTTAAAATACCCACATCGGCATTCGGATTTTAACTTGGCCTCACACGAGGACAATGATGTAGATAAGACACGCTATCTTGTCAAATTTGATTTATAAATTGTCTTCAAGGAGTTAAGGATTCAAAATTGTGTTTGCAGGACGTTTACTAAGAATGTGCGAACTTCATGTTTATGATTCGCTGCAAAGAGGGGCGTGAAAGCGTGTGAGGAAATTTGTTAACAGGTCTAATAAAGAGATTTAATTTACGACACATTTATGAGGTAACTTGGTGTCAATATGGCCAGACTTGACCCGAGATTTTCCCCAGTTAGTACGGGATTTACGTCTAATCTTATCAGAGACACCGGTAAATTTTAACACCGTTGTATATCACCTGATACCCGGCAAACAACACTGTATGGCCAAGTGTTTGAATGTCTGATGTACATGTCTAGCTTCGCACCTGCCATATACACTGTGGGAATGATAAAGTCGTGTAAATACAATCCTCTGGACGGAGAATGTTGGACCTGCTGATATAAAACTTTTTTTAACGGACCCAAATGAATGCCCGGATATTTAACTTTTGTATGGAATGTCAGTTGATACAGGCGGGTAAATAGATACATAGGCGGGTATACAGATGGATACATACATACATACATACATACGCCGCAGTGTTGATAGATAATAAATAGACAAATATACATGTGTGTGTGTGTGTGTGTGTGTGTGTGTGTGTGTGATTTGGATTTTTAACGTAGCTTTAACAATTTTTCAGTCATATCGCTACGATGTCTGCAGTGTGGCAGTTTATAGTGATGTCTAGCACTGGGGCATCATGTCGCAGACATGTAGCATGATGTCCCACCCAGTCACATTATCCTGACACCAGGCCGACCAGTCCTAACACTAACCTCGTAATGCTGAGCGCCAAGCGAGGAAGCTGTTAGTACCATTTGTGTAAGTCTTTGGTATGACTCGGCCGGGGATCGAAACCACGACCTCCGCATTCGAGGCGGACGCTCTAACCATTAGGCCACCGGAGCGGTCAAAATATACATATGTACATAGCTACATACATATATACACATACATAGTGAGATATGTAGGTATTTAGGTAGATAGATAGCAAGCATGTACAGAACGAGAATACTGTCCATACTAATTTTTTACGAAGGAACATTTGTGCGAAAAATATGGGAACGACATTCAGTTTTTTATACTGATATCCTCTTTTCGATGTAGAAAAAGATTGTGAATACAGAGAAAGATAAAAGCATATGATACAAAATAAAAATATGGAAATTAGTATATAAGTAGGTTGTTAAAGAGTATAGGAACGACATACAATCGAAGTGATCATGCACATGTTACAATATGACTTAAAGGTAATGCACAATTCAGTACAGGCGTGTGAGGATGACACGCTGATTGTTAATTAATAATTCAGTTTTCTATACTTTTTAATGAAAGAATCTTGAATTTAAACCTCTAACCTCTTTCGTGATATCCTAATAATGGATTCAAAGCGAAAGACTTTTAAAACTTTGGTCTAATATTTCCACTCTATGAAGACAACCAGCCAAATTAAGCTGCCTCCTTAAATCCTGTTTTCTAAAACACCCCGTGTCTTTGGAATTGACTACACTGTACAATTGCAACTAATTTATCCAGTGTTCAAATGTCGTACACAAAACAATTTAAATGACTGTTTATCTCAAATACAGAAAAATGTCTCTAAATACCAATTAATATGAATATGACTAACTGTACCAAAAATGTGTCAGCTCTTTCCCTATAAATGGCATATTCGTCACACCGTGAAATCCAATGTAGGAAAACGACATAGATATATACATGTATATGGCGTGACGGGTTTGGTATGCCGCCACTGTGGTAGGTGTGTTATGGTTGGGGTGGTGGTGCTGCCAATATTATATTTAAATTATTTTAGAAGTCCCACCCAAGCTCGATTTTGGTTGGAAGTTAAATTAGTGAAAGATAGATGTAAAGCTCAGAGCCCCCAGTCAGCAATGCCGACGGTTAAATGATTTAATATACAAAAAAGTGAAATTCAACGAATAACAATTTAGTGACAGTTCAATAGTCAAATGATTAAAATTTCCCAAGCACTCTCTTTCCGCTCGACCCTGTGATAGCATATTGCATCATTTGATTAGTAGTGTGAGATAGCTTTCCACCTGTCCTTGTATTCTACTCATCTGTGTATTCTTCTCATCTACCCTCCAATTCCTTCTCTTCTTCATCTCTACTTTCTCCAAATTCCTTCTCCTCTATATTCCTCCTCCTTCTCCACTTTTTCCTCCTCGACTACTTTTCCTCCACCTCCTCGAATCTCTTCACCGACTAGACTTGGTCGACTCCGACTGTTCTGCTAGTCTCAATTCCGTCTCCACTCTTAGAGACTCGGGACTCAACTGAACCGGAAGTTCTGTCCCCCAAAAGCTTCCTCTGAAAACACAAGGACGGTACAATATTTTCTTTAGCCCTCTCATCTCACACTACACCCAGCCTATCATCAGATAACGGCTATTAAATTTCTTCGGTCATTAATTCACATCGAAATACTCATACGTTCTTATATGTAAAACAACGTCGTAATAAAAGCACGGTATCAGTTACATCTCATACATACATCAATAAATTGCGTCACATCAGTACATATTCCTAATCCCATTATACTAAACAATATCAGAACAATCAGACACATTTCTTTACATTATAACTCATACAAAGAACGCAAATATTCAAATATCCATGCATCCATATTAATTAATTTTACACACTTCAACCATTTTCCAAATTCACAATTCAAGCATGTGTAAATTCTAACATATCACATGAATAAGTGCACTAGTTTACTAAGAAGCAACCTATTAGCGAATTACAAAATGAATTCTGACCACAAGCTAACAATCTACATAACGGTCTACATAAAACTCAAATACGCCTGTAAATGAACACTACAAAAGTAATCCTACGTACTAAACCAGTGCTGTCCAACCTTTTTGACACCATGGGCCACTGAAAAATGTGTTTCTTGAAGCAGAGGGCCGCAGCAGAAAACCGAAAAGCAACGACTATATAGCTGCTCAAAGTCTGGCGGGCCATTTAAAATTAGCCTGCGGTTTGGACAGCACTGTATTAAACGATCCTAGTAATTAAGTATACATACTACACAAAATAAAATTATAATGCTGTAATATTCTGCAAAAATCGAGCATAAAACTTACTGGCCTTTACGAAGCTTTGTTTTCTTTAGAATCTCCTCTCTAAGTTTTACCGCCAAATTACGAGTAGCTTTCTCGGAGTAACCCTATATTGCTCAGCAATCTTCCTAGGCAAGACTGAATATTCGCTCACTAGTTTGAAGTTATAATTCGGATCGAAATTGTTATCACCATTCCGATTGGATGTCGCTTTGACCCGATCCAGTAAAACTTAGCGGACAATGTTCTTCTCGCTGTCTGTCCACGTGGGAACGGATTTAGAACACGCCCCGTTTCCCTTGCGGGTCCCTCTGATCTTAGAACTACGCTGTAACACATAGGTTTGAAGTCGCTCGATCTAACGCCTGTACCAATACATGATGCCAGGTCTTCTCTCTGGTCACGGTAACCTTGCGTAAGAGATAAACTATAGCCTGCGGCAATGTTTAAACATCAAAACATGGCTTGTAATAATACCTTAGTTTATACACGACGTGCGATCTGGGTCTGAGCAAACGTGAAAATGTATTTAGAGAAAGAAATGCGATGAAAGAAGAAAGACCTGTGTCGTTATGTTTGATTTTCATTTTTAACATAGCTTTAAAATATGTGTAGTCATATCGCTACGATATCTACAGTGTGAGAATTTATAGTGGGGGCCCCGAGTGGCCGAGTGGTCAAAAGCGCTCTCCGTTACGGATCACTGCCATCTCACCTCTATCGGCGTGGGTTCGAGTCTCGGATTCGGTTAATGTGGGTATGTGAGAAAGCTTGCCAGTAGCTTCTCGTGGGTCGGTGGTTCTTTCCGGGGTTTTCCCGGGTTCTTCCTCCACCATTAATACTGGCCGCCATAAATAGCCTATCATCGTGTGCTGAAAAATGGCGTTAAACCCTAGAACAACAACAACAACTACAACAGTATATAGTGATGTCAAGCACTGGGGCAATATGCCGTAGACGTGTATCATCATGCATCACCCAGTCATATTATCCTGACACCAGGTCGATCAGTCCTAACACTAACCTCTTAATGCTGAGTGCCTAGCGAGGCAGTTGCTAGTACCATATTTACAAGTCTTTGGCATGACTCGGCCGGGGGTTCGAACCCGCGACCTCCCACATCCGAGGCGGACTCTATAGAAGTAAAGTGTAAACAAGTAAATAAGGCATTTTATAATATGCGTGTCAGAAATGTGTTGGAATTCTCGTCGCTGTTATCATTTACGACCACAGATGTACTTTCATTCTGGAAAATTTGATTGTGATCGGGTTACAGGTATGCTCGTAATATATCTATCAGTCAAGAAACCAGGGTGCCTGGAAGTATATCAATCTGGCTGCCTCCATTACATGGCATCGTCGTGTTTGCCACGTGCATTTTACACATAGCCCAATGAATATAAACAAGTGTGCCCGTAGAAATTTTTAGTGGGGTGGGGCGAGAGTAAACATGTAATGGTCAGCTATAAAGTTTTACGGATGTAGTCCAGAACACATGGGCGCCCGCAGCATAAGTCAGGGGGTATCACGTGACCCCACCCCTGGAAATCAGACTGCAAATATATATATATATATATATATATATATATATATATATATATATATATATATATATATATATATATATATATATATATATATATATATATATATATTCCGACAAGTTTAATCATGCATACGAAGCTGAAAATATGTAACAATATTCTTCGTAAATATTAGCTTTAGTTTCAGAGTACAAACTATACTAACTCTCCCGGCCGTGGCTGACTGTCCCCCCCCCCCCCCCTGCAAAAAGTCGTGACCCCCCCCCCCGCAAGAAATCATTCGGGATCCCATGCCAGAACATGTTTAGAGGTGGGGGGGGGGGACGGTGGTGGAGCAAGTCCCACCGCTCATATATAAACAATGTGACGCTCGTTACAACTCTCTTAGTCTTCATGCAGCAAAGTAACTGCAATGCAATAGATCAATACAATCTCAATGCCGTGATCTATTGCGTATAAAATGGAATATCAAATTTTAGCTCATATAAATACATTTTCCCCAAAACAGATTGTCCCAGAACAATTAAATGATTGTTTTTAAGTTAATAATTTATAATTGCTCACTTATTACGTACTATACATCATATTAGACTATACCACACCCACACACCTTGTTAAATGTATTCTTATTATCAGTGGCCCTTAAATAAAGATAAATTTCAAAGAATGATCTATAAAAAACTAACAACAAATGCAATAAAATTACAATATTGTTAGACATATAGATAAATAAATAATATAAAGATAGGTAGGCTGGTTTTTGCAATATGTTTCAATTTACACTACAACCTATTTCACAAAAAGTAGACTTCGAATCTGAGTAGAGCATGCGTAAAAAAATCACGTATCATTGAGATCATAGCAAAATAACCGATCCGTGAAATCTGCACTTTGCTTCATGTTCAGTACTGAATCATAAAACAGACACACGATACTTGCAAAATGCAATGAATCAGCGTATTAAAGCGAAAATAACAACTTCACTTACACACCCACCAACATGTTTAGTACAGATCAGAGTAGTTCGCTTCGAACATAGTCGAGCAAAAGACAATCCCATTACCCATAATTCCTCACTTAAACAATGCCTTTAATGAGCATTGGTTTTCGGATCCAATGATTTATTTGAGTACCAGTTTCAGTCCGTCGGTTGCAAATGGTTTTTATCACGAACACAAAGTTTAATGAGAATTCTGTAAAACCGAAACGGTTCCAGATTTCCTGCAAATGCTGTCAGTCTGTATCACGTATCGACGTTTTGCATCACAAAAAACCTTCAAGGCTTTTTGAATGATATTTCTCATTTAAACGAAATCGGAAATTCTGTTAATTTTGCATGACATAATTACAAACTTACTCTTTTGTGGATAAATGCACTATTAGATAATTTATACATTGACTGTCCAATGTAATACATCATACTCAAGCTCACATTTCTTTCTTCCATTAATAATGTTCATTACAAAATTAAGATACATTGTTTTTCTACCTCATAATATGCCATGGTATCTAACTAAACCCAAATCTTCAGACAATAACGATAAAACGATAAAAATAATTAAAAGGGCAGATTAATTTATTAATTAATATCTTCTTACATGTTATAATGGATAGGCTAAGAACATAATTTCAATAACGAAACATCCATACAGTCGCATACTTTTTGTTAGTTTAAATATTCGGGTAAATACACGTAATACAAAATCATGCCATTTGTCATGGAAACCGAGACCAAATACTAAGATCTCAGTATTTATGAGATTTATTGGTATATATCTCTATTCATTTCTGGGGGAGAATGTGAATTTTCGACTTCGATAATTGTAGAGTAAAGCCAAAGTCCCAGTGTATGTTTCCATCGTCAAATGCATGTATATTATATGCAACGCAATATGGACTGTTCACGAGCTTATCTTGTACGTAGCTCTTTAGTCATATTCTATGCAACTCTGGTGAAGTTTGAACTGACCATTGTCTGGGAAATTCAGCACAACAAGTAATGCAATGAAAATATAAAATATAAAAAAACTATAAAAAAAAAAATCAACAACTTACAACAGAGAAATAAAATCTTGGGGTTATCTGACCTGTAGACTAAACATATTTTCCAGCTTTAATCGGATATCTCAACGACAGTTTGGCTTTTCTCGTGCTTATTTTCTCTGTAAACTTTCCTCTCCGAAATAATTATTTTTTCATAAGACGGGAGGAGTCATGCCGGAGAAACCGGTGTTCAAATTAGCTGGTTTATTTTGAGTTTTCAGCTTTCGTCTTTTTCTTCCGTGGCTTGTTTGTTCAGATGGCCAGAATGGAACTGCAACTAATGGTGTTATGCGAGAGCGCTTTTCCAGATTCGAACCACCCAGAGGCGCTGCATGGGAGGAATATAAAGATCGTCAAGAAATCGATATAATAAATCAGTCGCTAGGTGATCAATAACTGGTTTGCATTTTTGTCTTATTACTTTTATGTTTACCATTACGTCAATTAGAAATAGTAAAACTATCAACTATTATACTTTTCTAGTCAATTTATTCTTTCATAGGAAGTCGAACCCTTTTATTACCAATGTACATAATCCCTCCCTCCCCCCTCTCGCATTGTGTACTCGTAAGGCATGGGTTTAGAAACAAACTAGTGATACTGTATGGAATGGAAAAACCGTGTGTATTTGATAGGAGGAACAGAGCAAAAGGAAATATAAAATAACATCCAATAACATCCAACGCAAATTAATTCTTTTGAAAATTATTTCCCTCCAATTTAGATAATACATTTATGACACAGTGTGGTTATATAAAGAATGACCATAAAAAACATTTCAAAACAACACTGACTGGCCCCCTGCTTTTCACGATGATGCGATCAGGCGACGGCTTTCGTTGAAGTACATTGATGAATACCATTCTACATTTTTTCTTGTCATTTTCTTTATTCACAACTTTTTAGGAGTTTACCCAAAAATGTGGGAATATCTAGTAATACCTATCTGGTTTAAAAACTGGGGTTCCTACTTTAGACAGCTGATGCTGAAGTATATTGTCTACATTATTTGATGTTTGAGAAATAATTCTCAGGCAGCAATCAAAAGCAAGACTCACGCCAAAAAATGCTCTTAAAATTTAGTTGAATAAAATTTAGTTTCAGATCTTAAAAGAAAATATACAAAACAACTGAGATGGCTCTAAGTTTTGACTGAACTACCCGCGAATGGCTCGTTCTTACCATAAAGCATGTATGTACGCACAGTCGATATTAGTTTATTAAACGTTTACTTGTTTTTAAAACTGATTATTTCTGAGAATTATACACAGCCTCTTCTCGAAAAAAGAAAAGAAAACGATAGATCCATTTAGAACATGACAAGCGTTGATTTGTTGAAAATACGTGACTGCTTTTCGTGCGTATTGTACATGACAAGGGTTGATTTGCTGAAACAACGTGACTGATTTTCGTGCGCATTGTACATGACAAGGGTTGATTTGCTGAAAACAGGTGACTGCTTTTCGTGCGCATTGTACATGTCAAGGGTCGATTTGCTGAAAACACGTCACTGCTTTTCGTGCGCATTGTAACTAATTTCCAGCAGAGTTATGGTCATGACCGAAAAGTTTCTCTTAAAGTTTGGCATGCTAGTTGAACCCGGTCACTAACTAGTCAGTAACAGAAGAAAATTGTCACAGTTATTTTATTAACTATTTTCACATTTATTTCACTTTGGTGCCAGTTTGTGCCATAATTCAATGTTTGATACAAATCAAAGTGTTTTCCATCCCGGACCAAGAGCTTTTAGCCAACAGAAATTGCCTAAAATGACACTCACGTAATATATCTACAGTAAACTTGAGCCCCTTCAAAAGTTACCAGTGCTAAACATGAAAGATTTAGAACACAATTATTCCTATCAAGTCTCAATTAATTTCAAGAATCTCAGATTTCAGAACATTTGGAGATCCTCGGTTATGATTTTGCAGCCACAAGTCGAAGTCTGCAATGGTCTTGCCGAAATGCACGCTCTTGCTGTTAGCTCATTTTTCAAAAGATTCGCAAAAAGCCACAAGAGATTAAGGCGACTTACTTTCACTTCTTTCCATTCCCCACCCTCGTCCCCCTCTCACTTGCTTTTCCATTATATAGCGATGAACACTGAAATGGGCCGCGTGGCCCATGCTAATGGAAAACTGCTCACCAAGTGGAAGATCTCGCGTCCCTCAAAACGTCACTGACATAAGAAATTGAAATGAGCCATATTTTTGCAAGAACGTCTGCTTTTGTTTTTACCTAATTGTTCCAGGGATTTGTGTAAAGATTTTAAGCCTTGAGCTAGCAGTTCTAACATTATTAATGTGAACATTTCATTTGTTTTGTCGTAAAAATCCTATGGTACAATGATTTAAAAGGCAACTTAAAACGAGGCTGACCCCGAGATCATATGGTTTGGGCACAAAGTGTCATAGTCTACCTATATAACCAGAAAACAGTTTGACAACGATATAGCATTAATCACCTTGTTCAATTCGGACTTTCATTTCCATTGTAAGGGCCTATGAAAATTTAGGGGGCTAGACGTCGCTGTGAGTGTTGACAGTGGCTAATTAAATTTAATAATGAAAACAAACTTATATCAATTCACACAGTCAGGATGAACGAAAGTTAATTTTAAATCAATCAGAAAGAATGTTGTAAAATTCATTTGGTTGTTATTAGTCTGATGTTCTAGACATGAATCCGTTGTTTTTTGCTTTTTGCTTGTAATAACCATAATCACTAACAAACTTTAAAAATTACTTAAATGTAAAGAAAATGTTCTTGTCAAAAAGTCTTCCCAATAGATGACATCATAAACAAACTCACTGCTGGGACAATCCGATTGCCCTGGGGTCAGCCTTGTTGTCAAACGCCATCTGTGTTATTTTGAGAGATGAATTTTTGATGAAACTAATGATAACATTTAGTGTGACACGTCTAGATGTAAGCATCAAAGCTTACATACTACCAGCTAATGTTGGCAAATTCTTCCAAAAGCAAAGCTTAAGCGAGCATACTTCTTGCTGTAAGTTTCTAGCTGATTTTGAACCTGTGATGGTGGTGGCGTTATTCAAGCTATAAGGGGAGGTAACCCATTATGATGAGTATCGGTTATGATTGTCCGAACTACTTGTCATATGACTTTGGTCGCGGCCATTTACTTCCGGTAAAACATCACTGAAAGCAGCTATTTCCAGTCCATTCAGATTGGTTACAGTTAACGATTAAGATATATGTTATCTGCATGTTCCTGGTGAATCATTTTAAGATAATATATTTGATGAGTCAAAATGTTACTAGTGACGTCACATCATGACGAGATCTATATTTGGATCAATAATATCTTTCCACAGAGTTTTTTTTGTTATGCTTTCAATTATATTCTTAATACAACAAGCTTTAAAATTCGCGACTTTTTGTTTTATAAAACATTGTCGTGGAATTCACTGATCACAACTAGATTTTCGTAATCAATGTTCTCTGTGGGCCACGTGTTGCACGAAATTTACAAATATCCCCACATGTTGCACGAAATTTACAAATATCCGTACAAGCGCGCTGGTAGTTTCATTGGTTGAATGCGGCACGCATCCTGCATCATTGCTGTTTACATAGTGATGGCGAATAACATCCTTTCAGATTACAATAGAATTTTGACTTTAATGATAGCATAAAGTATGTCGGGGAAAATTTTGAGATAGTGATATATGTCATTAGAGTTCTATTTATACAATGATAGAAGTACCTTCTATAGGCAAGAGCTACCCTCGTATGATAAGATCTTACGGAGCCACGCAAGAAGTCTGTCTGGCTTAACGAGATCAGGAAGCGACTCAAAATCCGAATATCAACTTCTCTTTCTGATGCAAGTCGAATGAACTCGACTTTCAGAAAGATATTCAAGCATTCGCAACTTAGAGATGAACTCTTCGGATTATACCTCGAATGTATGACGATAGATGCCATTCGAAATAATTCTGTTATTTATGAAACTTAACAGAAAAGCTACGAATGATCGAATTTTTGTGTCATTCGTAACTTCTCGATCAATACGACAGTCAATCCAATAATAGAAATACCCGAGATGACTTGAATAGATCTTGTTTCTTTTTTTCGGGGTGGGGGTTTCCAGAGAATAAAATCAATGATATTTCTGTAAATCACTGCGAGGACATATATTCGTGGCATAATTTGATCTCGCAGAAACATCCGAGAATACGATTTGAACTGTTCTGTATATGAGACCAGAAACAACACCACTTACAAACCAGTTGACCCCGGTTGACCCCGGTTTGTGAGTCATTGGTGTTCTTATATGACAGTGCTGCTTTCTCCAACTAGCCAAGAAAAGTCTGCAGACATTTGTTGTTTTATTTTTTCTTAATTTTTTTTTTTTGGGGGGGTGGGGTGGGGACCAGGAAAAACTACTTCCCTGTCAGTTTGTTTACATCAAGCGGATACGTTTTGGTCTCATCCCTTTTTTTCTTTACCTTAAAGTTGTGAATTAGTATGCTTTGATTTCTGTATCAATATAGCTTTTCTTGACCAACATTTCGTCGTCTTGAAGCTCCAATTTTGGGACTTCTGCCGGTTCGGGATTGCCGATGAGTGTGCGGCGACTGAGTGGAGACAACACGTGTGCCGTGGGTTGTGTCCCGTGTCGTTGGAGGAGAGGATCTTGGTAGACGAGAGACCGGTGGTTTCCGCTCCAATTGAACACATTAGGCCTACTTTGACCTCAATTTCAGCTTTACGGGTGGTCTGACCAGTCGCCTAATCAAGCCAATCTGCAGGAGTTATGCTTAAGATATGTAATTTACCTGTATTATATAACTGCGTAAAAATGACCATTGTGATTAATTAACATGTTCACCAAACTCGGCAAGGGACAACTAAGAAAAGTTTCTACTTTGCTCCAGTATATCACTCTTTGAAACCCTGACACAAGAAAGGCAAAACACCTGTATAAATCACTGCCTCTTTGTTGGGTTCTGAGAGGTTGCACTGGTGACGAAATAATAATATGACCTTATCGGAAAAGCAGCCAATACTTCAGCTGTTAATGTGAATCATGGACTAAAAAATACCAGGAACATTTTCACCAAAGACTCCACCGAAGAAACTCGACTGAGTCAGGGAAATTGGCCAAGATTTCTCATTACTGAATCCAATGATGAGAACCAAAATTAACAAAACTATCACTATTTTATAGCTAAACCGCTCTAATGCATGACTGGTGAGCCATCCCATCCTCAACAAATAACAACTTAGTTTGGGCGATCTACTTCTTGAGTGTAACTGCAAAGCTTACTCTGAAAATGTACTGCAAGGAGGTTTAGGAGATACCTGTTAGGGTATTTCCACACAAATCTTTCATTCGTTAAGGGATATGGTCCCATCTCGAGATTGGGATGGTTGCAGTGAGACTGAGGTGCTCGAAAATCTCGGCTCTCTGAACGTCTCACAAGTGAAACAATCAACATTTTCTGTGATGGCAAGTTAGTTCCCATAAACACTTACATACTGACGTTCAACTGCACCATTTTGCTTACACCGATCAAAGCCGGTTTCTTAAGTCCCCGTCTAGCCTGTACTCGTAATATTTATCGGTATTTTTATGTCCACCACAAAGATGGCTGCAGGAAGAAAACAGTCTGTCTAGGTTCGGGCTGGAGTGTCACGTTGGATTGTCCTGCTCAGAGAAAATTTCTTGTATGCATTGCCAGGCTAAATATTTCTCACACTCCAGAGGCTGTCCTATGTGGAAACTACAATAGCCGATCCGACGCATGGAACAGGGGAAAGGCACAAGTTCCTTGAGGTCAGGAAAGTACAATTGGCACAGATGGCAAATCCTACGCCAACGCAAGTAAAGCGGAGAAGAAACGTTTCACAAATGCTGTCAGTACGGAGACAGACATTACTTGGTTACAAGATCCAACCAAATTTACAGCCTTGACGCCACCAAACCTCTAGACCAACTAGTTGTTCTCCGCCTTTTTTCTTCTGATATTACTAGTGGCGCAGACCAACTGAGGGAGGCACGATTTGTACTGGTATTCATCAGTTATTGACCTAAAATTTAAATTATTGACGCATGCGTGAAAGGCAGCATCACCCTAAGGCAGAACACATCAGCGCTGCTACATCATCAGTCAGTTCTTAATGATACAGTCCTCAATGTCTGGACGGTTTCCACGCGTTACTCTGACTTTGGAGTGATTCCGCCTTGCACACATGCAGCAGCAATTTAAATTGTAGGTCAATTACCGATGAATACACAGGTGTTCTGTTCTGACAGGAATTAATACTAAAATAAAGCGTGTGACCTGAAGGATTCATTGCAGTGGCTCGAAAGAAGAGGGATTTTTCTTATCGTCCGCACATAACAGTCAGTCGAAATAAGTTTTTTTTTTATAGCTACTAACTAGCAACCTGGTAGTCCGTGAGAACAAAACGCTGCCGCTTCAACACAAATCGTGCCAAGAAGTTGTTGATGTTGGTGTTGATGTGGGGTTTAACGCCATTTTTCAGCACACGATAGGCTATACATGGCGGCCAGTATTAATGGTGGAGGAAGAACCCGGGAAAACACCGGGAAGAACCACCGACCCACGAGAAGCTACTGGCAAGCTTTCTCACATACCCACATTGGCTGAGTCCTAGACTCGAACCCACGCACGTGCCAAGAACGTTTGATCCCTGTCATCAGTAATGTCAGAAAAGAAGGTGGAGAACAACTCGTTGGTCTACCAAAATCCATGATAGCAACTAACCAAACCGACATTGAAGAAGATAAATCAAACAGTCAGTGTGACAATGTAGCAATTAGGACCTCTATATTATAAACGAAATATCAGCAAAATGTAGCCCAATAACCGGTCAGCAAACCATTGGCCCTAAAGGATGTCGAACCGTATACTATAGGTTCTATAGAAGCTCTCCAACTCTCCTATCGAGAAACCAATTAAATCTGATCCACCAGAAGAGCAACAGACCGCTGGCACCAGTGGTAATGGATGCTTTACACCATAAAAGGGGAGGATTATAGGACTTTCCAACGATTCGACGATGTTTTCAAGCCTCTTTAATAAGCTTGGGAGCTTAGAGAGTATGGACAATCGATGGTCCTATACCGCTGATATAGTACCAGGGGAAGATCCCGTACTCTCACCACATTCACAAAAACTCTCCCACACCATAACTCAATGGAATTGCAGAGGATTAAAGGCAACTAAAGACAAAATTAAAGAGTATGTCAACGTTGGCATGTATGCAAATTTACTCACCTTAAATTAAATATAAAATGTTGCTCTAACATTTAATACTAATATAGAACTAAGAAAAGACTATGCAATCCTGACCGTGACTGATCTGCAACTTTAATAATCACCAACAAAATAAACCCCAAAAACGTGCAGACCAAAATTATTGATCACTAGGGACTTTTACAGTGCTGAACATGTACTAAACAACATTAATAAAAGTGGATATCGGGACTATAATGACCACTTCACACTTTTGGGCTATAAAGATTCCTCCAAGAGAACGAGGAAGGTAAGAATTTGTTTCAAAACATAATCTTTACCTTTTTAATAAGGCGTTATCTACCAACATCCTGTCACAGGATCCTACTTTTCCAAAGATTTGGCTATGTGTTGCCCATTTTTATTACCAGGGAAGTTGGTAACAACCCATGTGGTAGCGACCACTTTCCGATATATTTAAGAAGTAATAATCCCAAACATCATTGGCCTAGTCAAAGATGGAAATTGAACAAGACAGACTGAGAAATCTTTCAACCTCTCTGAGAGTCAATTCTGACAGCTGATTGTTTTGACAACAAACTGGATCCAACGTTCATATTTAAGAAGATACTGCAGAATGTTGCTGGGATATAATACTAAAAACTTTTCCGCCAAAAGAGATGAACTTAAAACAAAATAGGTAAATGTCAAATAAACCAAGAAAAGATGCAATAAGACAAGCATGCTTGCAAAATAAGAAGGGTTATTAAACGTCAACACTTGGATGAACACTCAGATAAAAGAAACCAGACACAAACGTAACAGACAGGCTCTGTAAATAGCGAAATAAGGTAAACAACGAACAAGCTAAACAAGCTGATGACGGTGAAACAGACTAAATCAAACAAAAGAAAATAACAAACAATGAACCAAGGATTACTCATGCATGGCAAACTCAAACTGATCATACATTTATAAAGGGCAGTTAAATGTCCGATTAGGTGCTTTCCGCCATGCTTTAAATGCTCATTGGACACGTAGTCAATTCCTGGCGATTTTTTTAACATTATTTCTAGAGACTTGATAAGCTACAATACCTCGTCCTCCTTAACAGTATCACATTTTTTTGTTATCAATCTCAGACTAGCTTTTGTTTTGTGCATCTTTATTATCTCAAGGCAATATATTCCTAATATGTTGTGTCACTTAATTAGGAAAAATGTTTCCATAAATTGACACATTCTTCGAAATTATTTGTCTCCGTAATACAATATTACCATATTCTGATTTATGTTTCATACTGTGACTGTGTAGCACTCGTCCATTCCCAATTCTGCGCTCTTTCCTATTTCTTTAAATCAGCACTCTTTATGTACGTTTTTCTCTAGCCCGTGTTTCTTTCTGAATTCTCTTTTTGTGCCCTTTATTTTCTGTTGCTGTTACAAAGCCTGGGCCTCCTGCTTTGATCCATTCTCCGCTCTTTTCTCATTTCTTTAAAAACAATTATCAAGACTATTTGACTTTCAGTATGGTTTAAAATGAATTCAGACTTTGGCATATTTCTATCTGAAGCTGTGATTACAATCTTACATTTCAGTTCATTATACTTATTTATATCTTCTACTGATTTACAAACTGTATATCTTCCTGAAATTCTCTTCGTAATTCTGAATTATTCTTTGATATTCTGGTGATTTGATGAGCACATCATACGCTTTATTCGTGCTATTTTCATTATTTTTCCTTTAGGTCTTTTGTCACATCTTAACCAGTTTTGGTAATTTTCTGTTGCTTGGCCCTGTCTTGCTTGTCTAGATGTGAATTATGTTTGTTGTTTATGACTAACAATTGCTGTTATATCAATCAGAGCATTTTGTGAAAGTGTCGGGAAATCCTGCCATGAAAAAAAAACTGATGGGGTTCATATCCAGGCGAATTCGCTGCAAAAACTTTAATAGGCTCTTTATGAAGGGCCGCGGACAGGATGTGTGGGCATTAGAAAAAGTATCCACTAGGCCCCTGTGAATTATAAATTGTGACGGCGGTGGCCCCCCCCCCCCCGACGTTGTGGGCCCCCTGAATCTTGTCATAGTTATCCTGCCCTGTTCGTGGCCCTGTCTTTGTGTATCTCTTTCTATACATATTCAACATTTGCTTGAACAGAATAGATGGACCAAAACTCCTCCCTTTGCGTGCTGATAATTCATGGTTTCGTTTCATTTGCAAGTCCACATTTCTTCCACTTGCTCAGTTAACCTGATTATATAAATATTGTGTCTTGTACAAAGTGTGTCTACCTTTCCCTCAATGCAGTTTATTCTTTTCAAGGTCACGTCCAGATGTGTAGTGATTCCTTTTATCTCGTTTTTCCGTGTTGCCATATTGACATCTGAATATACGTTCCAGTTAACACTCATTGGTTTATCGTCTTTTAGTATAGTTTTGAAGTTTCCTCCTTTTTTTCTTCAAATAAATCCGTCTTCAGTCTCTAAATATCATTTTATCTCTTGTGTGGCGATTTCACCTATCTGGTTTTCCAGCCAATACATTTTTATTCTGACTTTTGGGTATGAAGACAAGTTAAACGCTGGAATGATACATATTTATTTCATGAAAATACACAAAGAAGAATGATCATACAAGCAACGTTTATATTCACTTTATCAGGATTCCTCTCTCTCTCTCTCTCTTTCTCTCATTTTCTCTTTCTCGTCTTTTCGTTTCCCAAATATTAAGCAATGAATTCTTGGAAATATAGTGTCTTTAATAAACATTAACTCAGTTCAAATACGGGAACAATGGGATACTTTTAAAATAACGAGCAGAACTGAACTTTATTTCCAACTCACGTCTCACAATAAACATTATAGATACCGAAATTCTTAACCACACAATTCACATTTTCTTTCAGATATATCCCAATGTTACCACCTTCCAGTTTTAAAACGGAAGCCAACAAATGATTCGTTGTACGGAACGTTCTTAAAATTATTATATACTTCTACATTATATGTGTTAGAAATGCCTAAAAATTATTTTTAGGTTTTATTTTTAAAGGAATAAGAAACAATCGACTGTCCAGCTAGTATATATTTATCTTTCAGCCAATTACAGGTAACCATAATTTGTTCAGTCCTAAATCACAGAAAAGTTGTCTGTTAAAGAAATGTCATAAAAAATTGCAGATACCAGCAGCAGCAAAGTGTGACATAATATCATATAATATTTCTGAAATTTTGCTAATTTTTGCAGTGACTTTTCCGACTAAAGATATAACACACCTGATTTTGGTATGAATGTTCTTAGAAAAAGTATCGATCTCTCCAGACATCCTACATAGTGGGGCACGTTTATTTACAAATACAACTTTTTGCGAAACCAGTATTTACATATTCAATGATGGAAGTATCCCTAAAATTCTAGATAACATATCCAAATAACTATAATGGCAAAACGGTATTATGAAAAAGTTCCTTTCTAAATCAAGTGATATAGACAAATTCCTTATTCTTTAACTGACGACAAAAATAAAGCTTTATGAGATTGTTCAGCGATTTTCTTACGTGCCGGTTGAAATGAACCATTGTGTTTAAAAATAACTTCAATCAAAACTGACAAGTTACCACTGTAATCAGCTTGAAATTTGTTTAACAAATAATCAGCCTTATGGCTTGTATGTGAAACAATTTCCAGAATTCAGAAGTAGTCAATGTACCCCCCCCCCCATCTCTATCTCAAAATAGGTACAGGGTTTAATGAAACCTGACCATAAATGCTCTGAAATCCCTCTACCCATTCCATTTATGTAGTCTTAATTAATGGAACAGTATTAATCACATGTTGAACATACACATCCCATGACCAGTTACACGTTGAACATACACATCCCATGACCAGTTACACGTTGAACATACACATCCCATGACCAGTTACACGTTGAACATACACATCCCATGACCAGTTATACGTTGGACATAAACATCCCATGACCAGTTATACGTTGGACATAAACATCCCATGACCAGTTATACGTTGGACATAAACATCCCATGACCAGTTACACGTTGAACATACACATCCCATGACCAGTTACACGTTGAACATACACATCCCATGACCAGTTATACGTTGGACATAAACATCCCATGACCAGTTACACGTTGAACATACACATCCCATGGCCAGTTACACGTTGAACATACACATCCCATGACCAGTTACACGTTGAACATACACATCCCATGACCAGTTACACGTTGAACATACACATCCCATGACCAGTTACACGTTGGACATACACATCCCATGACCAGTTATACGTTGGACATAAACATCCCATGACCAGTTACACGTTGAACATACACATCCCATGACCAGTTACACGTTGAATATACACATCCCATGACCAGTTACACGTTGAACATACACATCCCATGACCAGTTATACGTTGGACATAAACATCCCATGACCAGTTAAGTATACTTTCACTTAAACACTTCGAAATAACCGTGTTCATTGATAATGATGTTTGTGGTAGCAGATATCATTCAAATGTATTCAATTTATTTACTTAATTTTGGACCGCTCTGGTGGTCTAGTGGTTAGAGCGTCTGCCTCGGATGCGGGAGGTCGCGGATTCGAACACCGGTCGATTCATGCCAAAGACTTATAAAAATGGTACTAGCAGCTGTCTCACTTGACGCTCAGCATTAAGAGGTTAGTGTTAGGGCTGGTCGACCTGGTGTCAGGGTAATATGATTGGGTGGGACATAATGCTGTATGTCTGTAACATGATGCCCCAAAGTTAGACATCACTATAAACTGCCTCACTGCTGACATCGTAACGATATGACTGAACCATTGTTAAAGCTGCGTTAGAATCCAAATCACATACACACACATACGAGTTTTGCTAGTTTCATTTTATGTTATATTGTTTCATCTGAAATTATTCACTTTGAGTCGTCATCAACCTTTTCTGGGTTTCCTTTATTCCGCTATTTACATTATACAGGTCTAGTCTGTTTCGTTTGTTCCTCGCTTGTTTTATGTGAATATAAATCTTATTGTTTGAGCTATATAATCTTTCTGTTTTACAAGCATGAATGATTTATTTTAGTGTTTTTTTTTTTGTTTTGTTGCTTCGTGTTAAATTTATCTATTTTGATTTAATTTAATATATTTAAGAGGCGATGACCTTCCATGTAATCCTAAACGTGTCTCCAAACACAGGTTTGGATGACACATACAAAGAAGTCACCAAGGAACGGAGAAACTCCTTCAATATTTCATTGCGAATCCAACAACTGACGGTATTTTTATTTTACTAAGCAGACTTATATAGTATTGTGAAAACACAAACACATTCATCCTATATCCCAGCCGTGTAATGTCGATTTTTACCCATTTTATTGTAGTTAAGTCTGTTTAAAAAGAACAGTCATTAAAAATACGACATAATTACCAAGCATAGACATCAGTCATAATTTAAAATTATCCAATCGGATCAGATTTATAGTATCTAAAGAAGCAACAAGCTCGACCAATCAGATGCAGATCACCTCATCAACATGTGTACCATGAATATACAAGCTTACTTAACATACTCAAAGAAAATCTGAATCTATTTCGGTCTACAGGGTGGCAAGAAGCTCAGTTAATCCTGTTAATAATTAAATTTAACCAACTTTTTGATTATTTAAGCCCAGTTACCAAGAGTAATCAAAATCCTAAAAAATACAGACTATATAGCGATAAAAACTCAGCCAATCAGATAAAAGATCACCTTATTAATATACGTTCCAAGTCTGATCAAGAGCGGAAATAGGTCGGGGTGGGGGTAAAGAAGCAATTGTAAACTGATGGACAACACATGACGCAAGTTCACTTGACTTACCGACAGGAGAGCTAGTTAAAGCTACTGCTAATGAGCTACTACTGCAAATTTCATATGTTCTGAAAATCACAAGTCCTCACTTGTCCAAACTGTATGCCATTAGCTAACATTCGTTGGTCAACCCGGGCTAGTGGTTCAATAATACACTTCTTTCAACGTTCTTATTATTAGCTCCTTCAGTACTACACAGCATTTAACCAAATTCCCAAATCTACGTGATCTGCTTTGAACTGTTGGAAAATCAATATATGCCATTTCAAGCTGACTGATTCGAAATTGATGTCATTAGACAAAACTACGCGGAAGGGCAATATTGTCCGTTAGAGGAAATCAAGGCAGCGGAATTATCTAAAATTACTCGTCCCATTATATTCATGAAATTCGAGTTCATGGATGTATCCGTCGTGCAAAGAAAAAAGTCCTTTGATAAATTTAAAGAAAAAAAAATACTTTGGTTCAGCTTATTACTGTATTAAATTTGTCATGTTAACAATATGCCAGCGAACGTCTCCTCCCAGTGAAATCTCTAGAGTGAACCGAGAACACTTGCTCATATCCACCGTACAAACTCTGGAATAAAGCTGTCATCATTTTCAATAGTACTAAACCCAGCTTGCTCTATTTGCATGACACTTTGTAATTTGTGTGCGTACTAAATTCAAGATGTAGTCACTGTAAAAATATAAATAAATGCATGTTGTATATATCTCTTAATGTTTCTTTTTACAGTTACTGGTTCACTTCAGACGAATTGCATTTAACTATTCACTGTTGAGCATGAAGTGTTGAATGAAGAAACTACCTTCCTGTTAATGTATGAGATGAGATGATTGTATATCGGTGTTTTAGTTCAGTAAAATCTTCTACGTAATGCAGATCTGACAATGTACAAGTTCCGGTTTTGGTGATGTTATGGATTCACCACATATTTTGACAGCCAGTCAGATAATGCCTTGCATTTCGTATTAGGGAGGGTTAACGTTTGTAACGATGTGTTCAGAATGTTACTTTTAACATTCTTTAATAGGAAAACTTTCATTTATTGATCAAGTTGACACAATATAATCGTGTCCAGGTGCCTGTCAGATCAGCTTATTAAATATCTCGATTGTAATCAAAGTAATTAAGAGCTCATAATTCTCATTAGAGCATACAGCATGATAATTTATATAAGAATGTGTTTGCGTGCATGCCTATATAAGTTCACTGCGCAATACTGACTAGGGATCTTGAGAACTGTTCCTTGTTAAAACAGTTTGTACAAATGTAAAGAAGTGAAATTCGATCTGAGAGAAGTGATAACATTGATTTAGAGAATTAGTAAAGTTTACCGTATAGTTACTACTGCATCTTTCATGAGCGAGCTCCGGCAAAAAGCCTGTTAGCGGGTGTCTTTCATCACCTTACATATACAGTGTTCAATTGTAACGGCTCTATAAAATTATACAATATCATTAGCAACTTTCACCTGTCTCAATCTTTTTCTGTTTTACAGTGTACATGACATGTGGGCAAAGAGTAAAGTCGATGATGTTCGAATACACTTCGTGGTCAAAACACTTTAACATTTCTAAGCTGTGTTGCTTTTTTAAATTTTCCATAAAGATTGTAAAACATAAATTATTAAGCTCGCTTTCATGCGAGTACCGGGCAAATTCCACCGTTGTTACATTAGAAAGAATCAAACTGTATACATGATATATACTTAACAGATTAATTTGATATTTGATTGTGCTCAATGAAATTCATAATAAGCGTATTGTATACGAAACCCCATCAGGTTTACGTTATCTTAATATCACATACAGCCTTGCTGTGTCCTACCTTTATTCTTATTTGCTTCATCTCATGTAAACATTATGGAATAAATAATGGCACATGTTTTGAAAGTTTACCAATAAGCCTAAGACTTTACCCTCAAGACCAAATTCCCAATTAGTTGTAACTTCGCTTTAGAAGACTGTGTCTCAGATATAAGCTGTATTTAAATCATGACTTATCCTTTTTCGGATCCCCTTGACCCGTTTTATCTCACAATAATAGCACAAGAACGTTCTGATCAGGGGAACCAGTCAATATATCGACAGCATACTGTCAATGCAGGGATCAGAAAGATTCAAATTTGAAATTTAATCAATTCAAATATTATATTTCCTCGACGCCTTAAAATGAAATTGGAATTTTCTCCATTTGTTTGAGGCTTTCTGCCAATAAATCACCCCTCTGAAATGACCTAATGCTATCCAGCGATAAACTGTATCGACCCATATCATGGAAGGGATTTGTAGAAAGTTGGTTGATTATTTGGTCTTTAATATCACATTCAGACACTATACTGTCTAAAACATGCGTAGGAAATAGTGGTTAAGTGGCTTTCCCAAGGATACAACGAGGAAGCCGACCGATCATGCATGGATTGGGAACAGAACCCGCAACGCATTGATTACGGGTCCAGCGTTCTACCGACTGAGCTACCGCGACTCCTGGGATACCAAAAACCCAGTTAAAATGCTGGAAGAAATCTAGCGAAAAGGAATTATTAAGAGTTCGTCATCAAATATTGTCTGGAAGCTACTGCGCGTTATCGTTCTGATAAGATATTCTGAGAAATAGTGTTTAATACATTTTTCGCAAAGAGTAGCTGCAAACGAATGAACTTAAATAATACAGGCCAGTTGAATACGATCTGGAAGCGATGGCGTTAATTTCAAGATGTAACAAAGCTGTACAGCTTTCTTCTCGTCGGCTCCATGCTCGATCTGCGGTATATCCAAAAACAAAAATCGCTTTAAAAGTTACAAGACCAGTCAGTCTGTGAAACAATTAGCGAAACGAACACTAATTTGAAATTGATTAGACATTATATACAGATCACCCCACCCCTTACCCGTCTTATGGTTTTTCAAAAGCAAAAATACTAGGGGGCGCTTAGCTGAATTAGTTCCTGATGGGTTGTTTTTTTAAATGTCAACTATCACTGACGAAAATAGATGCTGGAACAATATCAAACATATATTCAAATAAATACGATTTAAAAATGGGATAACAAGAATCAAAATGACGGAAGCAATGCAAAGCATAATTACCAAAGATGACATTGAAATAGATTAAAGCAGTACAACACATTGCTTCGGTGTGTGGTCGATGCTGGACAATGCCAGCTACAAAAACCTCATAACAGACACAGGCAACATACAATACAGAAAGGCACAGCACATACCCTATTGCACGAGATTTTTGTGACATCATAATGCTTTTTATTTTTGTTTAGAAAATACCAATGTAACACCTCGGGGTAACATGTAACATACAAAAGCAAACACCATGGGACAGTAAATCTCTTATCCATGTTTATTTTAACGACTATAATTTGGAATGACGTGGCCTAATGATTAAGAAGCCAATATTTTTCAATTGTCATGAATCCTACATTAGTAAAATTGCTATGGAAGTCGTAGGCAGGTTGGATTTAGATACAGAAGACACTGTTATCAATTCCTGGAAGGTAGAATTTGCATATGTGAAATTGTAACCGTTAGATGGACGAAATATATCTGACAATGAAAATATTTACTTTCAGGATTTAGACATGACACAAAAATTCTTGCAGAAATCATTAATAAAGAATAAATAGTATTGTATCCTTGTTAATGAGCACAACTGTTACACAGGAGTACATTAAAATAAAAACATCCAACTATTACACAGGGGTACATTAATATAAAAACATCCAACTGTTACACAGTAGAGATCAAAAATAAAACCCGGTAGGTATATTAGTTGGTTTTATACGGACAGCTGTATATATATATATATATATATATATATATATATATATATATATATATATATATATATATATATATATATATATATATATATATATATATATATATATAAACCACATTTCTGTATGCCATCCACCATCCACATACATATTGGAACACACATTCTGGATTTTTAAAAATAAAATTGTTCTGATACAAGACTAGCAAGTGCTTTAAACAACGATTTGGCATGGGGAAACCTCATTCCAAGATTGGAAGGGAGCAACTATTCTACTGATAAATTTAAAGCGGTAACAGGGAAATAATTACGGCTGACCTTTCTACGAAAGTACCATATTTGGAAATGGTTCAGACAGTTACTTTGACATATATCTAACTATCACTTTATTTACAATGGAACAAAATCCAAATAAAATTGTGTAGTCTTCCGTGATCGTTAATGTTAGCTGCCTTGTACACAGAATATATGTTTCACAAATTTTTTCTTCCCAGCAATCCTTGGGCGAATGGAACTCAGTGCATGTTATTTTCTTTATTCTTAGGTTTGCCTATGGACCAGGTTGTAATAGCTTCTTAGTTTCTGTTGTAAACAATGCAAGAGTTGAATAAAGGTCTACCAGCAGAAACTGGTGTTCCATTCAATCCTGCTGCAAAACACACAGCAGGTAATCAACAGACAACATTGTGACAGATCTAACCTACAAACACTGTCAGGACCAGCTTATGCAAAAACTGTTTTGTGCATAAATTGGTCATGGAATCGAGTCTTATTTTATTACATGTCATGAACTCTATAGAGGCCTTTAAATCATACGTAAAAAGAAATTAATAAAGGACCAGTTAAACATCACTGTCTGCAGTTATGAAGGAGAACAAAGTGCACGAATTTTGCATATTAAATTGCGACTAGGTTGAATCTATTTAAATGAGGATATTTTCATAAATCAAATTAAAATGACAGTCTAACGACCATTGTCCTTCTTTTGCAAGGAATTTCCAATTAAGAGTCAAACTATGTCTTTTAGAAAGAATAATGCTCTTAACAAACGGTCTATGTCCCTTACGACAATCGTTAAGAACGTGATGTACTACAAATGCACATCTCGGCCTATCTGCCCAGAAAAACATAGAATGTAAAAACGTCATCATCATACTGAAAGCACTTTGTATACCATGACTAAAAACTGACAGAGAACAAAGTAAAGATGCCATATTGCTAATATAAATAGTGCTGTGTTCATTAAATTTTGTGGAGAGTCTAAGATACTGCAGTGAACAAATGTATCTCAAAATGTTCCGTAAAAAAAAGGTACACCGCCTCTTCTGGATATGTAGATTCATCGTGATTTTAATTGCTTGATTAACTTCTTTTTTCGTGGTGGGTGGAAGCGACTGCAGAAGGAAGTGGAAGAAAAATATAATATCTAGTGTTAAAAGACTGACAGATTACCAAACAAGGATGGAAAATATAGTGTTGTCATGGTGATTTTAAAAGCTATGGACGTGCCATTTAAAATTAAGGAACAAAAATAAAATAAAATAAAGTATTAAACAAACAACAAAAATCACGGCAATTTAAAGATAGTGTTAATATTAATGTGGAATTTGTATCCTAATTCTCTCCCTTTCAGGTGACAGTAATATCCACAGAGCATTTAAGATGAATTATGCAGTTGTTAGAATAAAAAGAAAAGTTATGGACCCATTCATAATCTCGTGTCATTCTTAATGGAAGTCTATCCGCATACTTAAATGGGTAAAACTCGCGATACTTCAAGTATACTTAACTTCAGAAGGAGATGTAAGCCGATACTAGAACAAAAAGGTCTATGTAGACTGGTCACCAATAAAGCTGCCCTCAAAATGATATTGTGAAACTACCAAATTTGCTTTCTGTCCAAACCGGGAGAAAAAAAAATCGAAGATAAGATTTAGGTTTTCTGTTAGAAATGTTTGTGCTGGCAGAGGCGTCATGAGCGAAACCAGAGCGCGAAAGGGAAGCAGGATGGGTTAACTACCAATTTTTTGTGCAGTGTGTTCCAATGTACATTCCAGAGCTCTTTAATTCCGTAAAAGATTTAAAAATGCGGCGGTGTTAACATCATCAGCAAAATTAATCTTTGGAAAAAATATTGCTCTCCACAATTAAGCAAATTTAATTCGTTGCAAAGAAAGTTAAAGGGCGTTGTGAACATAACGAGATTTGCCCCGGTGTCTCAGTCATCAAATAGTCTGCCAGTTAAAAATATATTCTATTCAAAGTCTTTATGTGAAGTTTGCAAAACACTAATTTTTTAACTGTGCACATTCTTTCATAATATTAACAGAAGTCGTGAAAATAATTGCACGAAAACTGTCGTTTAGGACCACAGCTCTTACATTTTCGTAATATTCAGTCGGGCTAATTCCTCCTGTACCATTGTTGTTGTTGTTGTTGTAGGGTTTAACGCCATTTTTCAGTACAAGATAGTCTATACATAGCAGCCATTATAACTGGTGGAGGATGAACCCTGGAAAACCCTAGACAGAGCAGCGTAGATGAAGAGCATGAATGTGTACCGAACGATTTGATTCACTTTCAGGTTTCTGGAAGCTGCATTTCCATTGGCTAATTCAAAAGTCACCAGAACATGACCTTTCAGAGGTCATCGTCAGATCTGCACGTAGGACATCGGAGATCTGATTTCAATCAGATTGCATCCTAAACTGGATAGTAAATCTCCATACAAACTTTGTTCCATTGTTTTTTCAAAACTGACAACTTCTATTTATGCATTATGGGAATGCTGACTATATGGAAGATTTACTTACCTGAAAAACTGAAGAGTTTGACAACATGCAAAACTACGCACCTCCAAACTGAAGATTTGACAAGGGAAGTGCTCCGATACGCATAGTCAATTTTACGCTTTGCAAAAAGACAGGTTTACACATTTTGAGCGGAGACATGTGATAAGTTTAAATTACAAGAAAAATATATTAGACTGACCTGAGGAAGTCATGAAAATAAACAAGGCAATGGAGTCACGTGTTTGGAACTAATTTGTTTCTCTTAACATACAGACGTGACCTCCTAGTTGGTCGATGTATGGATAAGCTCCCAAATTGTATAGTAAATCGCTAGATAGCAGAGACATTTAACGACGATGAGTGGAAAGACCACCAGGGATATATTCTCTGTATTCCGGTGGACCAGTCAGAACCTGAATAGTTGCTGCATGGTGTCATTGGTGTGCTACACCATTTCCACCAAACTTTAATTAGGGCACATCCAGAGGGAATTCAGTTGGATGTTTTCAAAATGTTGGCTTCCGACTCATAACAAGTTTTTCATGTAATTTTACTATTAGCAACATTCTGCGGTAACAGTGTAACGTACCAAACACAAAATTAGTACTTATTTTTATGTGCTTGTTTTAATATTTCAGTAGCGTTAATTTCTTCCACAGATTAAACCACTGTCATAAAGCACAGATTATTCCGCATGCTGATGACGTAGGCTATTGAGCTTGGTATTGCGATTCACATCCACACAAGTACATTATACCATTGCTGCTTCTTTTTTTTTTCGCACTCATACAATTTAACACATCAGTAATCAAGTCCCTGCCAAGAATGTGGTAGGTATCAAAATTCAGCAATACGTAGGTTTCGTGTTTCAGAGCACTA
Organism: Sinohyriopsis cumingii; assembly: GCA_028554795.2. Taxonomy (NCBI): domain Eukaryota; kingdom Metazoa; phylum Mollusca; class Bivalvia; order Unionida; family Unionidae; genus Sinohyriopsis; species Sinohyriopsis cumingii. The sequence continues at coordinate 3,472,502 of CM068827.1, read as the reverse complement.
TTGTTTACACTTCTATCCGGACCAGGGACAATAGTGATGCGTGTTGCACAGTCATTTACCGCGTCCACCCTGTATTTGATAGACTTATGTTTCCGTAAACACGAGACCCACTAGCATTACCCTTCTGAAATCGACACGCCCAAACTAATAAATGGATCTCACCAAAGAGAGGGGGCTGGGCCGTACATATCCGAAAGCGAATTGATGTAAATCACTACAACTCATTCGGGCCCTTTATATGGTTTACTATTTACTGTGATCCTGGTGTGTTGATGTTGTCGTTGTCAATGTTGTTATTAATTAATGTTGGTGTAGTTGTGCTTGTGCTTCTTTGACCAATGTTTTGCTATGATGTTTTTTTTCCAAACCCGTTTTCCCAAAAAGAAGGCAAAAACGAAGACAAATGTCTGTTGTATTCGTCTGCTGTAGCCTATCAAACAAAAATCTGCTTAGTCATACCTGGCAATAGCAGACGGCTTTCCTACATTCTTTCATTGTGGTTTTTCTTAGTGAATAGGTTTTTTAATTTGTATTTACAGGTGTATGAAACCAATACATTACCAAACATATCGCTTCTTTGTATCAGGGTGATTCTCTTTCTTGCCTTCTTTTAATTCGCGTGTTTAAGATTGCAGGACCGCGAACTTAAGAATTGATACGTTTTCATGAAATGAAGACAGCATTTGTTAAACATAAAATTCATAATTAGTCACCAAAGATTCAGATAATCAAAGGCATGCTATATTTTAATGTTAGGACAACCATTACTTTCATCTTTTTATCAGTGTAAATCTTTCATTTCTTTCTCCCTTAAAACTTGTTTTGATTTTATTGGACATTTTAAACTTACCTTGGTCTTCACTCTATCATGGCTATAGCGAATTCCAAGATACTGGCAGTCTTCTTGTAATAACACCTACTAAATTCACAGTGTGCCTATTTCTAACTCATTTGCAGCGTTTCATTTTGCCGATTGCCCGCGCTTTCCACTATTGTATCACTGAAATAGCGTGTGTCCCGTATTGTTTTGTACTGTATTGTATTGTATTGTATTGTATTGTATATTTATTGGTTACTGTATTTGTATAGGAAAATATGAACGAGTTTTGTCGGATGGATATACTGCACTCCCAAGGCCGAAAAACTCGTTCATATTTAATTATATTAACAAAATACACTACAAGAAACAAAGTAACTGAATGTATGCCGTATTCCAAGCTACATACACAAGCGCAGATTCATCATTACACAACAACAACATTATTACTGCGCACATAACTCCGCCCAGATAAATCTGAACTTAGTCGCGCGCTAGACATAACTTTCGAAAGAAAATGGCGTGTCTAGTTAAAATTTAAATTTGGAGTATATTGTGAATGAATGCACATTGCAACAACTTTCCATTTGATCTGGAATGAATAGATTTTAGTATTTTTGTCGATTCTACGAAATTTCGTGATTATGGACTGGATTTATATGTGACAATTCCACATGAAATACATCGGATTGAAGAAACGAGGGAGAAGCTTGTTGACATCTGCAAATGTGTTTCTGTTTCTGTCACTGAATGTTTGAAATCATAATGTGGGAAAAATATGAAGTCTTTCAATTGCAATTATGAAAACGACGCTATGGAATTTAATGCTTATTTCATTTTGAGTGCAGTAAGGAGGATGCAATTGCACTTATATTCGAAATTACAGTACATTTACGAAATGCGTAATCAAGATTGAGAACATATGACATAGCTCATGTAATTCGGATTTGCAGAACTAAGAAAATACATTTTGAGGAAATTCAGGATGTAAAACTGTGAGTATATTTTTTTGCTATTTTTATTACCATCTAAGAAGACAGTTTATGCCTTGTCACTTGTATGTTATTTGTAAGGACCCTTTCTGGTATCTACTGTATAGCTAGCCTAAATCCGAAACATTGTATCAAAAACGTTAATGCAGAATGTGCCAAAGCAGCTGATATGTGGCAGTCCACGAAACATCTGCTTTACTTCATTCAGAAACAAATATAATCAACCAAAACGTAAAGCGCCTACTACGCCAGTGTACATGATTTGCTTACAAAAAAGTGCTAGCGTCCTCGTCCATTGTTCGTTTACAATAGAAAGTAGTTCCTTTATGGTTGCTATATGAAGTTGCGCGCGAGTTCATTATCGTAAAATATTGAACGATTATGGTAATGCAGAGTTAACGGAGACAAAATGAGCATATAATAATATAGTGCATTATATTTGTTTTATAAGTCTACATTTGGTAGCTATTAAAATATTTAGTTTTGATGATAACGCCGCAGTAACTCAGCTGGCAGAGAATTTAATTAGTAATCAAAGGTTCGCAGACTCGATACACACCTAGGCCAGTCCTGGTCGGATGCTTAGTGTGTCCTTGAGAAAGTCACTAACCTCCAATTTTCTCGGCATGATATAGCCAATAATGTGTTGAATGGGTCTTTAAAACCAAGCAACCAACCTTCATCGTCCTAATTCCACAACAAGTAACATCATGAAATCAAAGTCAGGTTCAAAAGACACCGAACACACCCAGTGGACTCCACATAAATACCCAATACATTTATACATTGTTTCGTAAAAATCAAAACACGTGGTTCTGACGATCGATTCTCAATGAGCTTAATTTATTCATTATTGCGAGGTGACTAATGCTATGACTGTCTTACTTGCGTTAACAGATAATGCCTATTGTGATTATCGTATCTCAGCCGGCGATATCGTCTTCGTCGTCGTCATGTTTTAAGCTTTACATACGTTTTTATACACATCATAACATTTCGCAGTATTCCGTGCAACCTTTGTTTTTTATTACGACAGTTACTTATTTTCACATGAATAGTTCTGGCAAAATGATTTTATAACTCCTTTGTGAATGCATGAATAAATACTTTCAAATTGCACGTTAAAATTCTTTCGTTATCACTCGCGGTACGATTACATGAAGCTGTTTTGATCAAATTCGTCGAATTTCATTCAGAACAAAGGACTCTTTGAAGATGGAAATCTAAGACATTTGGGAAACAGATTCATGAAAATAGATACACCTTTTAATTCGTGTTTTGTGTGTTACTAATAAAACCGAATGAAACATTAAAGCCCGTTGACTAATAAAACCATGTAATGTAACCCTCAATCAGAGGCCTTATAGTGTATATATCAATGACTTCCGATAGGGGTCGCTGCTTTGGGGACGGTCAGTGGATACGGCTGTGATTTATAAAGACGTTAAATAGCGGAATGACAAACAGAATCATTAGTAAATGGTAGGAGAGCACGATACAACAGGTATTGGATTTCTCTATGCTATTAAGTCTGAAAAAGGAGTCATAGTGGGTCAAACGGATTTATTTCGATTCAGCCAAAACAAAAAGGGTACGGTACACTCAATTTCAGGGACTGAATTAAGACGGCTTGCACTCAATAGACTAGATTTTGTAACTTAGGAATAGTAATATTCACCAGGTTTGAAACCTTACTAATAAAACGAAGAAAAGAAATGTGCTCGGACATTTAATTTAATCACAGCATCCAGTATCCTTTGTCATTCATTACTCCTGATTTTTTTTATATGATAGAACTTTAATTTTCGAGTTATGATTGAGTAGAGAATTAATATCAAAATTATTTTAAAATACACATAAGTACGTAAAATAAAAACACATGTCCATTATTAAATACCTCATTGTAAGAAGTTCAACTTATTATGCCTGTATTTGCGTAATGAGATAATGAAATGTATCAGTGCGAGAACACTGACATCACCACAGCACCGAAATCACTTTTGGAACAACTTTCTTTCCCATTTGGAAATAAATCTGCCCTTGTGTATAATATTCAAACTTGTATTTCCATATCTAGGCCAATTTCATTCCTCTTCTTTTGCTCTCTCTCTCTCTCTCTCTCTCTCTCTCTCTCTCTCTCTCTCAACAACATGATGAACAAGATGATGAACAGACTGAGGATACACTTAGGCAGTCAATGAGTAGGTGCCATTCAAATAATCATAAACGATCTCCGAACAACAGAAAGTAAGCTTCATGTATTGATTTTTGAAAAATATTTTTCAACGCGAATCGTGTAAATTGTTAGTGATTGAACTTAACATGATTTATTTCTAATCGATATTCAATGACACTCACACAGTCTGGTATACCTTTTACACTCTACGACACCCATACAGTCTCTTATAATTTTTACACTCTACGACACCCTTACAGTTTCTTATACCTTTCACACTCTACGCCACACACACAGTCTCATATACCTTTTACACTCTACGCCACCCACAGTCTCGTATACCTTTTACACTCTACGCCACCCACACAGTCTCATATGCCTTTTACACCCTACGCCAACCACAGTCTCGTATACCTTTTACACTCTACGCCACCCACACAGTCTCATATACATTTTACACTCTACGCCACCCACACAGTTTCATATACCTTTTACACTCTACGCCACCCACACCATCTCATATACCTTTTACACTCTACACCACCCACACAGTTTCATATACCTTTTACACTCTACGCCACCCACACAATCTCATATACCTTTTACACTCTACGCCATCCACACAGTCTCATATGCCTTTTACACTCTACGCCACCCACACAGTCTCATATACCTTTTACACCCTACGCCCTCTACGCAGTCTCATATACATTTACACTCTAGGACAAATGGTAAATACTTTTAGAGGGGGAAAAAACCGATAGAACCAATAGAGTAACACAGTTGTTTAGGTAGCGACTGTAACTCTCACGACAACAAAATCATATTTGAAATCTAAGGAAAATTGGGAGCAGAGGACAATTGAGTACGAACTGAAATTTAGTGATAATCGAAATCAGGGTGCATCGTCTGCTACTGAACTAGACTGCATGCTTGCCAAGTCCACACAGTATATATATATATATATATATATATATATATATATATATATATATATATATATATATATATATATATATATATATATATATATATATATATATATATATATATATATATCGTTGTTTCTATTTAGTGTCTCTATTTAGTACGTAGTAATGACATATATAGCTCATTTTGTATTATCGTGAGTGACAATGTTTCCACTTCACTCGTGAAATATTTCAACTAAAAAACCGTTGATATCCTTCATGGTAAAACATGTGAACGAGCACAGTTTAGTGTCATCTTTGTAAAGAATTATCCGGAGTCTTGAAATATTGTGACACATGGCACTATTTTCATGTCAAATTGTAACGCATTACATCGTGGGATCATGTGCGTGTTCTCGGGATAGATAGATAGATAGAGAGATAGATAGATAGATTGATGAGAGAGAGAGAGAGAGAGAGAGAGAGAGAGAGAGAGAGAGAGATGTAACACAGAATATTTAAAATTGTCAATAGTACCATCATTCTCAATGTGCATGTATAACAAAATACATGTATATGATGGGATGGTTAATATATACTTTAAGAAGCCAAATCCTAGTTGTTCATTCCTGTCAGTTATAACGCGTGCGCAAAATATCGAAAGAAAAATGGTGGCCACTCTATACACACTCTACACCATCACCGCTAAGAAAGTGCCCCTGCTCATTGGCGATTTACTATCCAATGTTGAATATTTTCCAGACGCTGACCATCTAGGTGAACACGTATGTACGTTAGTTCCAAACACTTAATCCCTTTACTTAATTTATATTTTTGACTTGTGAAGGTCAGTCTGATATATGTGTTGATTAAACTAGGTTATCTTCCTAATAAAACATGTATTTTCAATGTGTTTTTGGAAAACATAAAATTAACCATACTTATTATAGCACTTCCTTTGTTAAACCTTCAGTTTCGGAGATGCGTAATTACTGTACGTACGTTGTCATGCTTTCCAATGTTGAAGGATAGTAAATCTTGCATATAGACCTCAGTCCCATAATGCCTTGGGGGGCCGGGGCCAGTCTTTATGTACAAATTTAATGCTTCAATCAGCGACCTAGTATAAAAATCATAAAAAATCAAATACACAAGTGAGGTCAAAAAGGTCCATATTTTTTATACCTGTATTAAATCAAAGCATAAGAATATTATCCACTTGACCAGTGAAGTCAATGTCAGTTCATAGCAGAAGAAGTTTATGCACCCCAACCCCAAATTTCTACCGGCAATTTTCATGTCCGAAGGTCATTTTTGACAACATGTGATACTCACAGTACAAACACAAGCCCTTTTCCTAGATGGCAATTCTGCAAAACAGTGTATACCAAACAGGCTGATGCAATTGAAAATATTTGTCATCCAAGCCGTTATTTCAGATATTCTACTTGCCCCAAACCCATGTGTTTACTGTTATGGGAGGCTAGCTCTTCTTTCTAGCCGACTATTGGTATTTCACTATCAACATACTGCAGAGTAGCTATGGAAGGTGTACATACATCAGTTTCAAGAACAACACAAGCCCGAAACACCTAGCTCACAAATATATCCATATCTTTAAATAGTAAACAATAATTCCTGAAAAAGTCACACGATATCCTTAAGTTAAGAAATTTGCCAGGGGCCAATTTACGAAACTGGACCCTGCCACCTTAGCAGAAGAGATCGTTTTTGAAAACTACACCCACCGGAACTTGTCAAGTTTTCTATATACACAGACGGCGCCACTGCTTTAAAACTTACTGGGTATATATTTCTTTCACTTGATACATATTTAAGAACTAGCTTAATAGCGTGCTACGCGCAAATTCCTCTCATTATCATCATTGTGAAATTTGAAATAAACTTAAAAATTACTAGTGGAAGTGGAGGATCCCGCACTACTATTATGTCTTTTTGTAAAGGTTCTTGTTTTGAAGAAGAAAATAGAAATAAAGAACTTTTAAAAAGAGGTTGCGAAAATGTTTATCAAAGGAAATTATATTTGATCTTGAGTAAGAAATTTGCACAACTGTTCAAAAACCTTTATCACGTTTCGATATGTTAACAAAATGCGATATTTACAGCATGAAGTACCGTAAATATGATGAATGAATTAAAATACTTTGAAAATCTTAAAATACAACAAGTTACACCTATTTAGACGACGGTAAATCCTTGCTAAAATGATGAATGTACCTGTACACTAGAAAATTAATCAAACGCAGGTGTGCGTGACTATGTTAATTATATCACGGTTCTTCTGACTAGGTCAGTATGCACAATTAATTGCCAAACACCTGCAAATTGTAATTTTAACAGCAGAGCGACTGCAATTTTGTAACATGCCGAAAATAAACCCACTGTGAAAACTAATTTGCAAGCAAAGTAATGCGTTTCGGCTGGAAGTCTGGTGAATAAGAAGTTATTTCAGGATGATTTGAGAGAGAGAGAGAGAGAGAGAGAGAGAGAGAGAGAGAGAAGTGCGTGGTTATTTTAGACACGTAACAATATGTGAACGTAAAGGTTGGACAGTTTTCACATTTCATCCTAAAATATAAGCATAGTGTAATTGGGCATTATTAAAATTCCTTGATGAAGATTAGGATGGAATAGAATCTCTCTGAGACTGAATCCGAAATGTAAAATTGGGATTACCGAAAGGGACTTTCCTCAGCAATAAACTAACCTGAACGAAGATTAATGGAGAAAGAACAAAATCTATTTTCTGCAGAACGAATTGTCTAGAATAAGTCAACAAGAGAGAGAGAGAGAGAGAGAGAGAGAGAGAGAGAGAGAGAGAGAGAGAGTGAGTGAGAGGTGGATCTGTCAGACGTAGTCCTCGTCATACAATGAGGACTTTTTAATTTAATTCCGAACGTTTCACCAAAAGGCGACCTGAACTATGTTTGTAATGAATTGTTCATTATTGTGAATAATGTTTGTTTAATGTCTTTTACTCGAAACATAAAGCTTTCGATATTTCTTTTTCCTAATATCCAATTCCTTTTGTACAACGCGTGCTGACAATTACCAACATAATTACTCTATTATTTATTTTTTGAAGTTGAAATGAAGGAAGTCACATATAATTAAAACATATTTAGGTTCAGCTGGTGTAAAAGGTCTCCCAGTTATAGAAGTTGAGCTCTTTACCATAAATACTCTTTTTATATCTATATTTTTCTACGATAGGAATATTTACGTTTAAATAATAATAATAATAATAACAACAACAACAACAACAACAACATTATCCCATTTCATTTTCAGCAGGTAGAAAGGACACGTTCTTTTCATATCTAGGAGTGGCCGTTCATTTAAATTAGTTTATTACGTGAAAAATTATTGTTACCTTATTTTAGACGTAGTAAACAAAGCTGACCTTGACTTTTGGCCTGGAAATATTTAATTATCGTAATGACACATCAGCATAGCTTCGTTATTGACGATTGCCGTGAACCAAGCACAAATTACAGTTTAAAGTTCTGTTGAAGCATGCCAATTTACATGTTACTTCTACCGTTCATAATTGGTTAATTTATTTTTTATCAGTTCAAGTTTTCTTCAGTTAATTCTTGACATGCGTTTAGCTAAACAATACGAGCACGCGCTTTAAAACGATATTAAATTTGACGGTCTTGATATACAGTACAAAGGAATGATAGGTCTCATCGATACATTCAAGATTTCTCTCTCTCTCTCTCTCTCTCTCTCTCTCTCTCTCTCTCTCTCTCTCGTTTTTAATTCTCCCAGACATTAAATCGTGCCTAGGCTGTTCTCAACGTTTAAAAATAGCAAAACGAATATTGGAAAACTTCTGGTATGTTGTAAATTGTAAAGTCAGTTATTGTTCATCAGAGTTGTTCCTGCCATTGCCTGATAAAAGAATACACAAAAGGAACGAAGAAGAAAATTGAAAGAACTGGAGGCATCTGAGTGGCTTCTAATTTTTTAAATACCTTTATTAGCAAAAACTTATTACATACTTTTCGTACTTGTATATATATTTGATATGAGCAGTGTATTTTAGTGATAGAAAATATTACTTGAATTATTTCCTAAAATGCGAACTATTACATAGTTTATTCAAATAGCTACATCTGTCAATATATTACTTTTGTAAGTAAATAAACAAATATTTGAATGCTTATTGTCAACAATACCCAGTTAACACTTTTGAACTCTGATGATCACAGACCAGAAGTGCTTATGGGATGGCCTGTTGTACGTCTCCTGTTTGTCGTCCGCCCATTAATCCGAGTTTGTTACCGCTATTTCTTCTTAACTACAAGAGGATAAACCAGAAAACTTCACACACACACAAACGCACATTCATTTCAAGGTACAGTTTAAGGTGCTCAGTGAAAATGGTGCCGCTCTGAAGTCCAATATGGCCGCGACCAAGATTTAAAATCCCGCTATCGCTTCTCCTTTTGAACAGATATGGTCTTATTGACACATAGGTTTCACTAAAAGACTTGTATGTTGTCTAGTCAGTCCTAAATGAAAATGGTACTGATGTAGTATCCACTATGGCTGCCACGAGAACCATCTTGCAAATTTGGTTATCGTTACTCATCTTGAACGGAAAGATATTTCGACATGAGGTTTTCATCAGAAGACATCATATGGTGGCCATCTTACACCATCCATTATTGATGCTTCTGCTGGGGTTCCAGTCCATAGTTATTAAGTATATCTGAAAAAGTGACCGGTATCTGGTGAAGTTATGCACATTTGCATCAAGCACAACTGAAAGAATGTTTTCATTTCTATGCCACTTACATGTACTGTGTCTCAATTTTTTTAATTCGTGGTATTACGGAAACAATGCGCTGTTTAACGCAGAGAGTTGATCGAAATGGCTGCTTCTATGTTCTCAATAACTGAAGTTGAACAAGTCCAACTTACACCAGCTTTAGCAATTATTACAACAGAAATAATGCAAATACTAGCTTCTGAAAATGCAATAAATTACTAAATTTAAAAAGGCTAAACGTATTTGCATAGTTTTTTCATTCTTTTATGACCGAAGTCCAGAAATTATAGGTTACTGTATTTGTATGGGAAAATATGAACGAGTTTTTCGGATGAAATACTGCAGGACCTTGGGAGTTAATATTTTCCCATACAAATGCAGTAACCTTTTTATTATATGCTCATTTTCTTATTCTACATAGTGCTTAATTATATTAACAAAATACACTACAAGAAACAAAGTAACTGAATGTATGCCGTATTCCAAACTACATACACAAGCGCAGATTCATCATTACACAACAACAACATTATTACTGCGCACATAACTCCGCCCAGATAAATTTGAACTTAGTCGCGCGCTAGACATAACTTTCGAAAGAAAATGGCGTGTCTAGTTAAAATTGATATTTGGAGTCACATTGTGAATGAATGCGCATTGCAACAACTTTTCAATTTGATCTGGAATGAATAGATTTTAGTATTTTTTTCGATTCTACGAAATTTCGTGATTATGGACTGGATTTATATGTGACAATTCCACATGAAATACATCGGATTGAAGAAACGAGGGAGAAGCGTGTTGACATCTGCAAAAGTGTTTCTGTTTCTGTCACTGAATGTTTGAAATCATAATGTGGGAAAAATACGAAGCCTTTCAATTGCAATTATGAAAACGACGCTATGGAATTTAATGCTTATTTCATTTTGAGTGCAGTAAGGAGGATGTACTTGCATTTATATTCGAACATACAGTACAATTTCGAATGTATAATCAAGATTGAGAACCTATGACATGCTATAGCTCATGTAATTCGGATTTGCAGAACTAAGAAAGTACATTTTGAGGAAATTCAGGATGTAAAACTAAGTATATTTTTTTGCCATTCTTATTACCAGCTAAAGAAGACAGTTTATGCCTTGTCACTTGTATGTTATTTATAAGGACCCTTTCTGGTATCTACTGTATAGCAAGCCTAAATCCGAAACCTTGTATCAAAAAAAGGTTAACGGAGAATGTGCCAAAGCAGCTGGTATGTGGCAGTCCACGAAACATCTGCTTTACTTCATTCAGAAACAAATATAATCAACCAAAAGGTAAAGCGCCTACTACGCGAGTGTACATGAGTTGTTTACAAATAAAAAAAGTGCTAGCGTCCGCGTCCATTGTTTGTTTACAATATAAAGTAGTTCCTTTATGAGTGCAATATGAAGTTGCGCGCGAGTTCAGTATCGTATAATATTGAACGATTCTGACAATGCAAAGTTAACGGAGAAAAGAATGAGCATATAAGAAGTGAAATTACCAAACGGGGCTTGCAGACTTTTGCGAGATGCACATCTGAAGTAAGGCCTTGCTATGTACAATCGAACCAATATTACATCAATCAATCGCGCACCAAACTATAGTGATTTAAAAGTTCTTTTAACAACACGTAAGATATAGTTCTGTTGCTATAAAATAACTGTGATTAACAGTGAGGAAAATCCGTTGGGTGGAACCTGAATGGAAAGTTATGGCGGCATAGGGGTTCACCGAAAGACATGTGATGATGTCAAGTTGGGCATGAATGGAAGTAGTACCAATCTGAAATTCAATATGGCTGCCACATCTGCCATCTTGGATATTTGGTTAGCGCTACTCCACCTGAATAAATCGTCATATGGACATAGGGTTTTCACTAAAAGGTGGCCTAAGTGGCTAGAACGGCCTCCTCGGATGAGGGAGATCGCGGGTTCGATCCCCGGCCGAGTCATAAAAAAGACTTATAAAAATGGTACAAGCAGTTGCATTATTTGGCGCTCAGTATTAACAGCTTAGTGTTATGACTGGTCAGCCTGGTGTCAGGAAAATGTGACAGAGTGGGACATGATGCTACATGTCTGCGGCATTATGCCTCGGTACTAGACATCACTATAAACTGCCAACTGCAGACATGGTAGCGATATGACTGGACAATTACTAAAGCTATGTTAAGAGTTCCAAATCACACACACACACACACACACACACACACACATTTTACCACAAGACTTCTATGTTCTTATGATGTGTTTTTGACGATATGACAGCTAATCTATTTGGCATGTAGCAAAAATCATGTTGTGTCTAATCATTATGAACGGCTAGTCATGTTGGTGTCAAGTGCAAAGTCAATGGCCAGTTTCTAATACAACTTTAGTGATTTTCTATTAATGATGTCAAAATGAAGGTCAATGGCCATGAAGAAGAACGTTGGAGTTTCTAAACAAAATATCAGCGATAGCTTCAGTACTCAGCAATTAAAAAGAAGAAACGATCTTGTCTTAGATTCATGGAAATTCTTGGTAGCAATAACGTTGAATAGATAATGATGCTCTTAATCCAATGTGAAATATCACGTAGAAAATTACTTGTATAGCTCCAATAACCTGGGTAATAGTTTCCAATGAAGTTTTGCAAAATAGCATGAACTACAAGTAATTTTATATATCTTATTGAAGAAACTGTTTGTAAAAAAAATTCTGTACAAATATTTAAACTGAAACCATCATATTTTTTTTTACATTCTGTTATCCTAAACGACAATACTAAAAACTGCGAACCATTCGATTGTTTCTGTAATGTATTCTTCTACTTTATATATATATATATATATATATATATATATATATATATATATATATATATATATATATATATATATATATATATATATATATATATAAGCAGCAAATACATCTATTCAACATTCATTGATCCGTTTAAATAATATTTTGCAAATTATCTATTAAAAAAGGGTGGGGAAGAAATATCAAATGTTGATATAAGAAAATGAGGCTACCAATATATTTCTCCATTTTGATTCAGCTGTTACAAGCCTTCACAGCCACTTGAGTTAACTGAACATTTCAATAACAAATACATTCATAATATATACCTCCTTCTCTGTAGTTTTTTTTTTCCACAATATTTATTGTAACTTTGTCTCTAGAACCACTCCAAATACATTTATAGAAAAGTGAATTTAATTTTTTGTAGCTCATGTAAAAGGGTGTTTGATAACATAATAAAAAATGAGCTAATTTCTGTGGTGCCCAACTTTTTATTTTTATTTTTCCAAATGGTAAGCTTCTCGACCATTTGAAGAGTTGATGTTTTTAAATTTATATATATTACTCTAATTCTGTGATCACAATTTAGCTTGCTCATATCTTCCAAATTCAAAGTAAATATTATTCCTGAAAGGGCGACTCAGTTAGAGTGACAGCCCATACTTATACGGTGAGAAGTATTTTATATCGCACCCTGTCCTATTCCCAGATGAAATTGCTTTTTGTCTTTGTCAACGTTTATCCAGAGAACTTTGAAAATTTATATACGAAGTGTAATCAAAGTCGAGAGAACTTTTAGAATTGATATATGAAGTCTAATCCAAGTTCAGAGAACTTTGAAAATTGGTATACGAGGTTTAATCCAAATCCAGGGAAATTTTAAAATTGATATGTGAGGTTTAATCCAAGTCCAGGGAAATTTCAAAATTGATATGTGATGTTTAATCCAAGTCCAGGGAAATTTCAAAATTGATATGTGAGGTTTAATCCAGGTCCAGGGAAATCTGAAAATTGATATGTGAGGTTTAATCCAAGTCCAGGGAAATTTTAAAATTGATATGTGAGGTTTAATCCAAGTCCAGGGAAATTTTAAAATTGATATGTGAGGTTTAATCCAAGTCCAGGGAAATTTTAAAATTGATATATGAGGTATAAAGCAGATTTAAGAGATTTTTCTCTGCCATCAAAACCTAATGACCTGTCACCAACATATCGTATTATTGAATGTTTTTCCTTGTGTACCTCAAGTCCCATAATACTTGCATCTTTTGTGATCTACACTTATATACGAGGAGAGGGGATGACCACGTCTGCAACCTCCTTTTAAAGTGAACATGATGAAACGTGTCCATTTGCTATTATGCGTGGCTTTATATTATTATAGGAAAGTGTTAAAATATTTTAATATTCATATTTTAATAATAAAAAAAAAACTATTTCTTTCGTCGTTTGAACATAGGTCGGAAAAATCAAGTAGATTAGGCAACGATTTCCTTAACAATGTTGTTGAGTAAAACAATAAAAGTATCAAAACTATCTGCGGTGGCGGAGTGCTTAACCTGTTACAGTCGCAACCGTAAGTGTGCCTATACCAGACAGGGCCAGCCGCTGTGATGTGACCCTCTTCAGGGTACTTTACTGTGATTGCTTAGGCACCATATAAGTGTGCCTATACGAGACAGGGCCAACCGCTGTGATGTGTCCCTCTTCAGGGTACTTTACTATGATTGCCTAGGCACCATATAATCTTTCATGTGTTGATGTGTGCAAAAAATCAACCAACCAAACAAACCAACAGATTCATTCAGCAGTGATATCTTCAAAAGTATATCGCTTTTAAAGTCTGAGGAAAAAAAACCCCTGATTTTCTTGATTTTTTTTCTTAAGCATCATTACAAGGGAAACTTAAATGTCACTAAATATGAACGATCTTTGCTCCCTAGCCCGCTACATTAATCAATTGCCTTCGAATCATCAGGATCGTGTAGCTTTGTGTATTAACTTCAGTTCTCAAAACATTACATGAATACACTAATTACATGGAAACATGATTTAATTAGACACAGGGTGAGCATGCATCCATCAATTCAAAAGGGCAAATATGTGGACAAGGACATCAATTCAAATCCTAGCATATATTTTGTTCCAAACAAAGACAGTACTCTTTGCTTAAATCTGTGCCTTCCAGTTAAAATGATCAATTTATACTTATGTATTTAAAGCTAGAATGGTCAACACTGTACGTCCCGTTTTACACTTGAACTAGATACAAAGCGTCACTTTTCAACGCTTGAGTCACGTACTTTACACACAGTAAGGTGACATCTTCGTGTATGTAAATAACAAGTACAAGAGGTAACAAGAAACTACGGTATGTTACTTCAAACTAATTAAAAACAAATATAAATTTGGGCTTCATTATTTTCAAGGCTTCAAATTCAGCACAATTTAAGGTCGGATTCGCTACTTGAGCTTTTTTAATAGGATGACAACGTAGGTGCTTCCTGAAATTTATTTTACCCATGGTTCTTCGTGTAAATACTATTTTCGTGTCGACATGAACATACATTCTTGCTAGGTTTGTATTAATCAACAAAATTCAATTGCAAAACAGATTTCATTTGGTTCACAATTTAGCATAAAATCAGTACGTGGACTTCCTTATGATTACCTTACAAAAACGAAAAAAATGTTGCATATATCAAATGACTGCTAAAGTATATGCTGTATAACGAGAATTGTTCCTCAACCATTGCTGTACTAGCTCGTGTATAATGTGATACCATCTGCGAACAGTGTAGACCCAGTACTGTCGACACATAATGCGCCAACACACTAAAGTCTACACCGTTTCCCTTGATTATAATGGCAAGCAAAAAGTACGGTGTAACAAAAGAGTCAAAACTACCGGTAAGGAGAAAACTGATCTGACAACGTAATCCGCGAGGGTTCATCAGAATCGGTTCTGTTGGCATTTTGGGCGTGTTTGATACACATGTAAATAAGGCATTTGTCTCGATGATCAGCTCCGTTTCCTCGAAACTTTTTGAGGTCATGTTTCTAAAACCAAACCTTAACGTGCAAATCTTGAACTTTATACCAAATTCCAAACGAAACAAAGTTTTAAATATTGAAACAATTTAGGATTTTCAAAATTTGTATTTATCTATTTGATTGCTGATTGCCAACAAAAACATGGAAACCGCCAATCCAAATATCGTATCTTACTTTGAGTTCTTAGATTTAGTTCAAGTTTCGCTAACAATTTTCAGCAATGAGAAACCAGGCCTTAAACTTTATCGCAGTGTATTTAGAAAACGTTATTAGAAATGATTAGTCAACTGAGGTGAAGGTGCCTTTAGTTTATTTAAATATATATCCTCCCATCCCTCATTACACCATCCTCTGTCTATATATCCGTCCTTCTGTCTGTCTCTCGTAAACTCTTTATAGATATACATTAATAACTTGAGCTTTGATCTTCACTATCATCTGGTAATCTCAATAATAGGGGTTAATAGTGTATTTAATACATAACAACATTCTGGAAATTATCAGAGAGTGCATAAATGTCTCCTGGTGTTCACTGACTGCTAAAACCTTGGAAATGAGCCCCGTTGTCTAAACTGGAATACGGAAAAGTTTTCAAAAAAAGAAAAGAAAATGAAAGAAAGAAACAAGAAACAATAAAAAAATAATCATCACTCGTATATACAAAAGTGAAATATTTCCTCTATTTATTCAAAAGAAGGCATTATTATTTAATATTTTTTTAATGTAAAGGAAATCGAATTGCATGGTTTTTTCCTTCCTAGTTTTGTATCAATGCTATTAACAGCTGAAATACTGCATCGATAAAAATAAGTTGTGGAAGTTCTCAATATTCTGTGACAGCTATTTGTTAAAAATTAAACCTGTACATATAATAATGCTTTAAATTGTGTATTTTGTCAAATTACTAACTGCTTTCAGACGAAAATAAAAGAGATTTTTGTTTTCGTTAACACATTTTTTGAGTTGGTCGATATAGTGAACATTGTAAAGGTGGTGTACTGTAGCGAAATAACAGTGCGGTCGTATCCAAAAGACTAACGACGTAATATCGTTTTAAAATGACTTTACTGATTGCGTGTTTACTTGCAACACTTTTGGTTAAAAAAAATTGTTTATTTCTGCATTATAACACGAATTTTTGTTGTCTTTGCAAGCTTGTGACCTAGTTTAGTACAGAAGCTGAACCAAAATTTCGTTTATCACCTAAATTCGGTTTTCATTTCTGATTTCTCAATCATTTTCAAACACTACTATGATTGTGATGAGAATACGAATTGCTATTTTTTTTATTACTATATGTAACCAAGTGGTTTTCGTAAAAATGTGTATTGTTTGTCATAACGGGTATAATATACTCTATTGATAGCAGAATATCTAATAGCAAAAGGTCGTTCATGTTCAATCACTATTAATTTGCGGATAACATAAATAAATACTAGAGGGTCTACAGTCTTTGTACATTTCAAGACATGTTCAGTCTTATTGCGGGGAGGAGAGAGAGAGAGAGAGAGAGAGAGAGAGAGAGAGAGAGAAGCATTAAGAAAGAGTTTGTTATTTATGCAATCGTTATGAAGATTCCCGATTTTTTATTACTGAAGTTCAGATGAATCCAGGAAGCTCATATAATTGAATCATCTGTAGTGTAGAAGCGATGAGCTTGTTATGTGTTACATGTACTTTCTATACATAAAACCGCAAATGCACCATCTGTAGGGCCTACTACAAAAGCCATGAACTCTTTATATGTGTCCACATACGCATTCTAAATATACAAACACAAAATGCCTGAGCTAATGTGCTTGAATTGATCGCTTACACATAAATACACTTATTTTATGGGTTTTTGTTTTTGGGGTGGGTGGATGGCTATAGGATTGCCTTATCATCATTCGAGAGACTCTTACTCAGTTACCGCAGGACAATTAAGGTAGGGCTGCATCACATTATGCACAGTTTCAACTCGTATGGGTAGATACGGTATGGGTAGATACACGCCTTCGCAAAGCAATTACCAACTTTGTTGTAAATTCGATGTAAATGAAATTTCAAAAGCAGCTAATTTTTCCTCCATCAAATATTTTACACAAGAACGATGTTAAAAAGTGCATTTTTCTTACTTGGAAATTTGTTCGATATGCAATACTAGCGAGAACTGGATCAGAGAACAAAATTTGTATTGTATATTATGTCTGCTTATTTATGGGTTGATGTATTGCAGGGGAGATTAAATTGATAGCAAGCTTATGAAAAGGCGTTCTCAAGCACTCCATGCTTTTTGTAATAGAGAATGCCTGATGTCACAAAAACGCTTGCGTCTAAACAGCTAACACTAGTTACACAATGATAATGCAATAAGCTCTCATTAAGCCATATCTATGCAAATATTTTTTTAGAGACCCTAGATGGCACTGGTCATAGTCTGAACCATTCTATTTGCGAAAAGATACGAAAGTAGTTAAGTGGGATACTTTAGCGTCAATGGGAAAATACATTACACATACCCCTTGGGAACGTTCAGCAGAAAGACTTTTTAGCACACCCTGTGAACGTTTAGCGTCAAGGGGAATTGAACATGGAGAATATTGGGTCTGTATAGCGACAAAAGGAAAGTTGGGTTGTTTTTTTAGGGTAACGGGTAGCGGGAAGTTCAGCTAGTTCAGCGGGGGTTAAGGTGACGGGTAAGTTCCGCTAGTTCAGCGGGTAGCGGGTGGTGACGGGTATGTTCAGCTAGTTCATAAACTATACCAATAAAACAACGTGGGGCGGGACTGACCGGATATAGACATGGACATTATGTATATATAACACATAGACATAGATTGATGATGAACATCACACAAACAACTACACAACCTACAAATACATTTAGGCAAGAAAGCAA
Source organism: Sinohyriopsis cumingii (assembly GCA_028554795.2). NCBI lineage: Eukaryota > Metazoa > Mollusca > Bivalvia > Unionida > Unionidae > Sinohyriopsis > Sinohyriopsis cumingii. The sequence goes on along the minus strand of CM068827.1, from coordinate 3,454,057 downwards.
ATCTTTTCGAGGCGTACGAGTGATCCTTAAAAAGGACCTTTGGGTTTCTTCTATTTTCATACAAACCCCAAATATACTATCCGCACACGGGAAGGAGAAAAAAAACCCCCAAATATACTATCCACACAAACGTACCCGAACTCATACAAAAACACCCTCTACTATCCACACACAGGAAGAGGAGAAAAAACAAAATCTCAATATCTACTATCCACAAAAACGTACGCGAACGCATGAAAACATACACTCTACTATCCAGACCAACACACACACTACTATCCACACAAACGTACGCACACACACACACACACAATCCCCAAATCTACTATCCACACACGGAGAGAAGAAAAAGCAAACCCCAAATATACTATCAACACAGAAGGGAAGGAAAACAAACCCCAAATATACTATCCACACATACGTACGAAAACGCATACAAACACACATTCTACTATCTACATAAACACACACTCTACTAATCGTACGGAAGGGAAGGGTAAAACAAACCCCAATACTCCAATATTTACTCTAAAAAACAGTATCTACTATCCAAACAAACGTATGCGCACTCACACAAACACACGCTCTACTATCCACACAAATACACACTCTACTATCCACAAAAACGTGCGCGAACGCATGCAAACACAAATGCACACATATCAGTAAAGGAGTGAATGTTTATAGTCACACTACTTCACATTCATACCAGTTGTCAATTTGAATAGTTTCTTTTCTAGAGTATTGGGGTAGCCCTGAAAAGGGTGGTTGATTTGTGGACATGGAGTTATGACAATCTTTTATCGTCTAAGATTGCGTCCCATCTGGCGGTAGGCTCTCCCACAGGATAATGTATGCTACTTCGGAAAGAGAAGGAGAACTCCTTCGTGTCCACACGGCAGCTGACAAATCCTCTGTCTGGTTCCTGATGTTGTTGCTGATGTTCTCTCTGCTTCTGAAGTCTGTACTTCTCCGTACACTCTTCTTTATCCTTCTTGATTTCCTCTCTGAAGACCTCTTCTATCAGGTCATCGGTTACTTGCAGATTTTATGTTGGGTCGGAATACTAAAGAGTTCATTTTAGGGTGAGGGATAGAGAGAAGTCAAAAAGCATGCATCATGATAAAAATTGAAGAAACAAAAAACAAACTTTTTTCAAAACACAACATTTTTTATTCAAATAACTAACAACCAACAATTAACCATAAAATATTTTTTGAAACAAACAAACAAACAAACAATTTTTGAAACAAGGAAACTATTTTTGGCAAGGTTGACAACGTTGTGAAGTCAAGCTAGATTTCCACTGATGGAAGTCATGGGCCATTGATGTAACTACGTTAACTAGCTAAAGACAAGAGATAACCATAATTGTCACAAACCATCAATCTACCTTGTCATCGTTTCTAGAAGAGTTACGATCAAAATAAGTCATGATATGTTCTAAAGACTATCCAAAACTGCGTTGATGAAGAAAATACACACAATATTGTCCACACACCATGGAATCTGTGCTTTGTAATTTCAGATTATTGAATCGTGCCGTCTGGGCATTTCTTCTCATAAAGTCGATGATGTCGTCTTCCAAAGGTGGCAATCCATATGAATCAAAATACTCCACACATCCATCAAGGGGAAAGTAGACGGCTACCCAGTGGGTTCTTGGGAGATGAATGTCGTCCGTGTTGATGACATAATCTTGATGGTCTTGAGGTTTGCTATGAGGCAGGTAATATTTAGCACACACGACAGGATTCCAAAAAGCAGTGTACAAACCGTTATTCAAAAGATAATAAAGTTCCCGGGTATCCATTTTTTGTGTTGTTGTTTTTTTTTTCTTTTCACAGGTAATGATAAGTCATCAATTCAATACGAACTTATTGGCTTGAAACGCTCTGACAACTAACCGTTTCTTCGCTTAGTCTCCCCACTCTGAGCCAAGAAAGCTTCGATGTGAGCCATCAGTGGAGGAGAGGAATGATCACGCAAGTCTTTATACCACTGATGCAACACGGCTTCTTCTGAGATGAGTCCCCAAAACTTAGTCCAGATACTCGTCCAATTTTTCTTCTTGACTCAGCATCAGACATTTATCGTGTTGAGTTTGACTGGGATGTCCTTTTGACATCCATAGCAATCTTTCTTTATCAATTCCGTAATTATTTTCTGCCAGGAGTTTGGCAAAACAGAAGACTAAGTGTTCGTTCTTGTTCTGGCCAACTGGACTTCATCACTATGTCCTCTTCGTCTTTGTTTTGGGTTCTACTTCCTCGGTACCATCCCATTCCATTTCTATAGATTTTCCACTATTCAAAGAGGGATTACAGGCTTCCGTAGTTTCTAATAGTCTAGAATGACTTCTCTCAAACTGTTCATTTCTATCGTATTATCGCATTCGACATACAAGATGACGTTCACCGTGTTTTTTATGGGTATTGGCTTTGCAAACTGAAGTTCCAAACGAATTTGGCCAGATTTTAGGGTTTAATTGTCCCTTCTCGCTGCCTTGGTCTGGAGTGAAATCAAAGGCCCACAAAGTGTAACCTTCTGAATAATCCTCGTACGTAATGCCGTGACTGGTGTTAGTTCCTAACTGTCCCGTGGCTTAGTACAGGGACAAGTTGGATCTCATGTAATTCTTTTTCTCGTCACTAAATGTAGTAGGTTCGAAAGGCCTGAAACACAGGGTTTTGCTATCTCGACTGACTTCGATCTTGGACGCGTCGTAGCGCTGAAACTCAAAAGGATTTACCTCGAAGGCTCTATTGAAGGTTGTATTTTTGCCGATACCATTGATCAAATATGTGGGTAACTGTCCTTGGAACAGATGATCTTCGATCACTGGTTGATGTCCAGTGGGAATGGTGAACGATTTCACTTCCACGTGTCGTATCGGATACTTTGCGGTCGTACTGTTCAAAGTGTGACTGATGTCGTTTCCCACTTTAGGTAACACTTCCACACGTCGTATGTAGAATCTGGTTTCTTGAATGACTGTTTTGTAATAGGCAGACTCAGCTATCAGATGGAAAGCGGAACTGCTACGATTGAGTCTGAGGTGGACATCAGCTACGTTTAGCAAATACTTCTCTTTCGACACATGTCTAAATAAAAACGATACATCTGTTCTTAAATAGCGTCGGGTTCTTTGATTTTGTTTCTTCGACTGTTGAATCCCACACTGTGGTTTGGTTCTTTATCTGCAATCAAAACCGTATCATTGAATTTGAGTGCTCTGTCAGGTTTCTATACCACACAAGCACCCAGATGGATGTTCTTGGCCTCTTTTCCGTACGTCAAGAGATTTTCCAGGTACGATCGGTAAGGGTAAGTGTCCATACTGCTACTGACCAGTTTGTTATTCAAATACAAATCCACTCCACTGAACAAGGAATGCATGAAATTGTTGATGGGGGTTACTTTATCTTCGTCCTTTATATTGGGACCGTCCGTCGATGTATCGATCACTTTCAAGTAGCTGATATTCAGATCGATGTTATTTTCAAACTGTTCTTTGATTTCAAAACGATGGGAGCTGATCCTGAGTCCTTGACAGAGGAAACGGGATGAAATTCAACGCATTGGGATTCTCACATCATGATCATGGTGTGTGGCATGGCAAACAGACCCTGTTCCGACTTGGAACAGGCGCAAGACTCTTGATGCATCATTTTCTTTCTTTTGTTCTCTCAGATTTCTAATAATCAAAAACGTCTAAGTCTTGGACGGTTCTTCTTTTCTTCGTCTTTCTAGCTCTAGGTGTGTGATGTCCTCTGGAACGGTGTCTTCGTCGTCTCTTTCTTCCTTGTCCTTGCTGCAGAGTCAGGGAAGCAGGAATGCCTGACTCGGCAGCGTCCATGGCATTTATAGGAATTTCTCGTCGGCCAAAAGTGTCTTTGCCCGTTTGTCTTTGGAGAAATTCTTTGCCGTACAACAATGTAGCATCTTTGAAAGCGTGCAATTCTCGTGTCACAATTGGCTTCAAAACCGGGGACACCGAACGAAAGGCCGATTTCAGCATATCTCCAAAACCATGTCCTCGCTGTCGAGAGACGGCTCGGTACGCTGGATACATGACTTACAATTCATTAGAGAATCGTTCTCGAAAATGGAGTTTCACCGTGACTTTCCCTTTGGAGAATGGAATATTTTATTCGCGGTGAACGTGATAGGTGTTTTCACCTAGCTGGTCATTGTTCGTGGTATAATCTACTTTGAAAGGAATGACAGGTAGTAACTGTACGGATGTGTGTCGCACTACGTTGTACTCCACAACATCGGAATATACAAAGATCACATTGAGTCTTTGTTAAGTTCTACAAGGGATCCAAAATCCCTGCAAATATCCACATTACCGTTGATCATCGGGATCAGGTTCTGTGCTATCGTCTGTGGATGTCCACACAAAATTTCAAACTTCCATTGCACCTGATGGACAACGTTTCGGTATCCTGAATTTTCATCAGTACGCGACGAGCCACTTTATGGTACTCAGTCTTAACACTTTTTGGGGGCTCTTTTCAGGGCTTTGCTAAACGCTGCCGTGAACCTGTCAGCTATTGTGTCCACCAAATGTTGACCGCTAAAATAATCGGCTAACGGAATTTTCACAGAATAGATGCCTTATAACGGATTGCTTGCTGGCTTTATGTCACCTGAAAACCCGATTTTATTCCTCTCTTCAGGCAATTGGACGTTCAGGATTTCGACCTAGAGAGTGTTTTGAGTTTCAGTGATGTTTTTGATTTGTGTAGGGTAAATAATTTCCACCAAACCACTTCACAATGGGCTTCTTGAACTAATTGGATGGCCTGAGGTAATTTTGGCCGTGTAACAACACAAAGTATTGTTGGGAAACACCTCCATGGAACTGTCACTGGGTAACGTTAAACAAAATTGGTTGTTATTGTTCATAATTCCAGAGTTCTTCTGCTGTCCGAGGGGTCACTCGAAGTAAGAGGAGTGTCTAAAAGAGGATTGCTGTTGTGATGATTGTTGGAATTGTAAATGACGTTGGACACAAGACTCCCGTTGTTCCCGTTTGAGGAACATTTCAGGGAAGGATGGGGTGAAGGTAACAGATGAATCTGCTCAGTAAAATGGTTTACAATGGTTTGTCTCCTTGTTGCAAACTCAAAATGGCGATAGCCGCACCGATGACACAATACACCGCAAAGATTTGGCAGAAAAAGACGATTTGCATTTTCGGCACACGTTCTCCACACCACACACACAAGGGTTGCTTTGGTAGATCAGAGAAGAACTTTATGAAGGAGTGGGCATGGCTGTAGTGGCAGCTGAGGCTGTGTTGAAGGGCATGAAGGTCACTTCTTTTTATAGTCGATGGCTTGCGAAGCGTCTATCCAAGAATCAAAACTGGATTATATCCTTTCCAACGCACGTTGACTTCTTTGACACGGCGCTTTCCCACTTTACGGGTTCTTCGAGAATGCGTTCAATGTCGTACACTTCGTCTTCTTTTTTGGTCACGGGTTTTAACTCAGGCTAGTAAAACGTTCCTTTTAACACTTCTCTGTTCATGTCTTCCAATATAGACAGCAGGATGACGGCCATGCACTCGTCCAGTGACAAAAATCATTTCGGTGGTCAAGTTGGATAAGTAACCTTTGTCAAAAATGCATTTGGTTTGCCAATGTGCACCCAATCTCCTTCAGCCGACACTCTACCTTTCTTAGGGACGGCCATCGTCGGGGACGTACCAAACAGGCGTTCAGAAACAGTCACTTCGTTGTCGGGAGTCACTTCTTGGGGGCAAGTACGATGCTTCGATAGTAAGATTGGTTGTACGCTTGAACCAAGTGCAGGAAGACGTCGATGTACTAGAGAGTGTGTTGATGCGTAAAATAATTCCACATGCGTTCTTTCAAGGTGCATTGAAAACGTTCCAAGATGCTAGCGTTAGATTCGGGATTCTCGGTGGGGAAAAAATGAATGTCTCGTTTCTTTAATTCTTTTTGGAAAGCTTAGTTCAGAAATTATGTGTCTTTGTTTAAACACCAGTTTAAGGGCTCGCACTAATTAACTGCTTGATTTGGAAGTCAATGGCACGACCCATGCAAATTTGGAAAAGACGTAGATGACACAAAACAAATATTTATAGCCACGATTGTAGGTGGCCAAATGAGAGACATCTGCTAAATCGGCTAGCCATTGGTGATCGATACCCTCCACTCGGGTGCGACGTCTCGAAATTGTTTGTCGAATGCGTTTTGTAAATTGTACGTGGCTTGGTCTTGTAACCATTGTTGCACGTGAGGTAAACGGACAATTTTCAGTCTAGTTTTGGAAACAAGATACGATTTCTGAAATCCTTCGTAACCTGCAGGATGGGATGGGTCGTAGTAAATGCTGGCTAACACATTTTCCATATTTTAATAAGTCACCCAGTCTTCCCTGATATTTCTTTGGATGGGGTGAAATGTTTGGCTTGGAAACGCCTTTACGTGTCCGATGTGCCATGGAGTAGAAGTCGAGTGTAGTGTTGGTGATGATAGTGGGGGTGGTAATGGGATGGCTTTGGTCTTCTTTTCTTTTTTACATTTTTGGTTTCCCTTCTTTCTTTTTGACTTCTGTCGTAGAAGGAGTGGACATCATCTTTTTAACACAAGCTTTCAGTTCTTCTCGTTGGAGAGTGGGGGAATGGGTCAACAAGTCCGCTAAAATCTTAGTAGGAATGGAAGCTGCTGACGGTGTTTGAAAGACTTCTTCCTCATGCATGCGTGCCAAGGCGTCTGTCTTGACCACTGGTGTGGTGACGGTGGTGGTGATGACGTTTCTTCAGGGTCTTAAGATCTTTCAGAGTGGGCCGAGTTGTTTCTGGTGAAAGAGTTTCAGTCGTTGCAATTTTTCTGTTTCGGATAAATCGTTGCGATCCATCAACGATTGCATATTGTGTTGTAACTGGGAAATCTCGGTCAGACAAGGATTGGGAGGCGAATGCGGAGTCCGTTGTTCTTGCAAACGATATTATTCCATCCATCATTTGTAATGCACTAAAGCCTGTTTTCGTCCTTCTATTCAGTTTCAATAGTCACGTCTGAGATCTTTTTATTTAGAGGTCCGTTTTATCTTCTTGGTTCTTTTCGTTCTTGCTCCCATAAGTTATCCCAGCATTGTTCCCAATACTCCTTTCAGCAAGGGTCCTAATATCAAGGGTGAAATTCTTCTGCGTTGTATCAGTATCTTCTTCTTTTGACGGATGGGTATTTTCTTTTGGACTATTTGGGGGAAGAACGTGTCGGTGCTTGGCAAAGCTTTCTTTCTGATGTGGAGACAAAGGTATCGTGTCTTTCAAGACATTCAGGCAACATTCACCCACGGTATCGGCGATGTCTTTGGAGGCTGTTTGAGTGAGTTGTTTTCGCATGGGTGAAGAAGGTTTGGACAGGACAGATAACATGTCCCAATGTTTGGCTAAACGAGGAGGTAGTCCTTTCCTTTTCTTTCCTTTTTAAGCCAGAGGGTGGTGTACACTTCTTTTAGGTGACATCTTTGGGGGTTCAGGATCACAAAACAATGACCCCCATCCCTTACCGCAGATCTCTTTTTATCATGAAATGCGTCGCCACTAATTGTCTCCACGTCGTATCAATTTGATGACAAGCATCACACGACTTGGAGGGGTTCGCAACGGACTAAATAGGGACAATAAATCCTGTAACATGCATTATCTCACTTTGACTTTGATTTTGGGGGCAGGTAATTTGTGAGCAGCTGCCACTGTAGCGAAAGAGGAGGGTGTCGCCGCTAGAGGAGACGTTCTTGGAGACGCGGGTTTCCATTGTTTCATCAAATGAGGAGAAACGGGTGTCAAATTGGGCTTGGCTGGCGTCACTAGCAACGGAGAAGTGGAAGAACCTGAGGCTATTGGAGACGTCGTCACCGTCGCTGCAGGTCGTAGCCTCTTGCGGGAAGAAGCTGTTTACTGGGGTCTTTTCTTTTTCTTTTTCTGTAGCTGTGACATGGTCTTGACACCACTGCTTCTTTTCTTCTTCTGGGTCTCTTTGGCCCTCTTCGGAGTGGCGTTTTCCTTGGGGAGGACTTGGGGGCATTGTGATCTCAATTTAAGAGAGAACAAATGATGACACCTCCTAGAGAACCGCTACCTCCAGGTTTCAAAATGATTTGCATTTTCGCTTGAGTTTCGAAGATCGACCAGTTGCGTCAAGGCTTCTTTGTTTCTCTAAGAAAAGCGTTTGGCTTGATGTGGAATGTGAATGATGCCTTGCAGTAATTGACGTGCTGTCACCGTAAATCATCGTAAGATTTCTTTACGACTGGGATCTAAGACACCAGCTCGTACTTCTCGGTATTTTTCGCGACTGATCCCGTACAAGGCACGAATCAATTTGACGGGAAGGTGAGACTGAAGGCACGTCTTATTGACGCAGTGTGAGACAGATACAAAGTGTCCGAGCTTTTTATAGATTTTTTTTTGTTGTTGTTAAGTCGACGAAGGAGACGTGTACACGACAGGCCCTCCGTTTTGGCACAAGTGGTGAAAAGGATGGGTACGAAATTGCAAATAATCAGAGTGGGTGGGTTTTAAATCCACGAGTAAATAAATAGGCGTATGGGGCTTGAGTGGCATAGTCCTAAGCATGATTCAGCCAAGGTGTTTCTAACTGTTTGGCTAAGACTTGCTCCTGCAATTTATCTCTAGGGCTTTTAAATAAGACCACGTGGTGAGCATTGAGACTGATGGTGTTATGGGCCTTGCTTTGTGAAACAAATTTTGAGTGATTTAAATGACAATGCCATTACGATGATGTCCTTTGCGCGTGAGCCACAGTTTAACAGTTTAATTTCTTCTTCGCTTTCTCCTAACATGTCGAGGATGAGCATATGGGTTTGAATGGGGTCAGACATGATTCCGTCGTCTTCGCCAGGAATGCCTTCCATAAACACGATGGAATCGCCTTGACTTTCCCGCTAGAGGCTATACGCCGATTGCCACTCTTTGTAACACCACATGTTCGATTCATGTGGACGATCGATCAAATGATGTTTATTTTCGATCAAACGTTCAAAACATTCGGTTTTACCTGAACCACTAGATCCTGTAATTAACATGCTAAAGGGCTAGCGAAGATACAAGGTCTCCCAACTAGCACGATATAAGTGATGACTTTGAAAGTAGATGAGGAGGGAGCAGAGACAGTAGACGTAGCCGTAGTGCAGGAAATATTACTTTTGACACGAAGACAGACAATACAATAGCTTTTATAATTTTTCAGGACATGTTTATTATTTTTTAAATGGAACAACATGAAAGACAGAAATACTTAAAAACCAAATGGTTAAGTTAATGGATAAAATACTCATCACAACGATCAAAGTGGAATATGAACAAGTCAGTGTACAACATGTTTTTGGTAACAAAGGTGTCCTAGGGACAATGTGTAATGTTCTTAGTGTCTCTAAAGTTCCCACGATGTCCTGCTGAATCGCTGAGGTCACAGCGTACGTAATCTCTCCAATCGAAAGGTACAGCATCGCACTCCATTTGCGAATGACCGAATTTGAATGATGTCTGATTAAAAGTATTCAAGTTTCTTCCTTGGTCTTGGTAGTTACAATGAATTATCGGTCATGGACGTTGTCCCTTTTTATATGCAGACAAATATCGACGTGACCATATTGTACAGTGAAGCGATTGGGAAGCGGAACTCACTTCTGGTACACGATTCGATAGACCTTTTCCAAAGGTAGACACGATTTGGTGTCTGGGTAAAACTACAATCTTGTGCTTTTCGTAGGTGCTCACTTTAAAGTTTTCATCCTGTCCAGACTGCAAGGCTTCTTTAAATACGCCCAAGTTCACTAGTCGACTGTTGCGATGATTGAGAGTCAATCTTTTCACTTTACACTCCGTTGCCACTTTTCCTTGTGGGTCGCGGTATTCGTAGCCGTAATTGTTAGTGCCGCCACTAGCAAAACATAGAATCTTGTCGTCGGGGTGTTCATCCGCCGAGTCTCATTCGATGTCAGTTGTTGTTGTTGTTGTGGGGTTTAACGCCATTTTGCATCACATGATAGGCTATACATGGCGGCCAGTATTAATGGTGGAGGAAGAACCAGAGAAAACCCCGGAAAGAACCACCGACCCACGAGAATCTACTGGCAAGCTTTCTCACATACCCACATTGGCTGAATCTTAGACTCGAACCGCCGCAGACAGAGGTGAGATGGCAGTGATCCGTAACGAAGAGCGCTTTAGACCACTCGGCCACTCGGGGCCCCATTCGATGTCAGTGTGCCGCTGACAAATATGATCGATGAAGATTTAACTGTCCGTGTCAAAGTACAGGATGCGATCTCCTAACAGTTCTAAAGCTTCGTATAATTTTAAGCGAGCATGGGCTGTCACGTAAGCCGCAATGATAACATTTCCAAATTCGTCTTCTTCTACAAAGTCCAGTTCTTCTTCTTAATTGACTAGGATCAAGTCCTCACGATGTACGTCAACGTGTTTCACGTATTTAGTTTTGTCGTGAATCATCTGGAAGTAGCGGGATGGTTCAGTTAAATACTCCGTCTTGAGGAAACACGGTAGTTATGCCATTTTGCCCCACAAGCAGTTTAACATCACTGTGGCTAATGATCGCCTTTCTTCGTTTTTTCCACGTGGTCTAAAGTGATGTCGTCCTGCTTCCAGTATGTCGCTTTGAATTTATTTTGGTCTTCGGGAGTGTGGCACCAAGAAGGATAGCAGCTGGTCGCCCTAAAGGTATTTTTCTGTCTTGGGAAAGTGGTAAATTTCGTACACTTCTAACACTTGGTATGCCAGGTCCAGAGCTCTGAACAATTCCACACTGACCCACATTCCCGTCATGTCGCGTTCTTCCTGGATGTGATGACAAAGTCGGTCTTGGTTGCACGTTTCGGGACAATGTTGAGGCAAAATGGGATGGCACAAGTCAGTCAAAGGCAAGACTTTGCACTTGATCAGTCCTTCGTATTGTCGAATGTTTTCCACGTCGATGTGTTCTATCAGAAATTGCTGTTGCCCTGCGGAAAAGTGACACTATTTGTACACGTAAGGATACAGCGAGCACACGTCCAAGTATATGATTTCTTCCCCTTTCTCCAGTCGGCTTGGTACAGCAAACAGGTGGCATTCGCCCGTCCTCCGTACAAACTGTCCCGTGGGCTCAGATGGTCCACCAACGCGTAACTTTACACGATGCGTTTAAACGCGGAACAGGATTTCAAGCGGTGATCGTACTCATGTTCCCACATTTCCACCACTTGGTAACTTTGCTGTTCTAACTTCAAGCGCCGCTGACACGTGGCCTGGTACAAGTCTTCCATGGTTCGTTAAAAAAACTGATTTTTGTGTCACGTTGAGGGTAGCAGATGGGACATCCGTGAAAGAAGCACTCGTTAAACTCGTACACGATCTTGGGGTTTTATAGGTCCCAACCATCCATCGAATACCTTCCGATAGTCTTTTCGCCACCTCCGTTGCGCGCATGCTGGATCCACGTGTCTTCCTTGTCGCACAAGTAATGTAGCCAGCGCAGGGCTTTGACCGAGTATTGACCTTTGACAAAATTCGTCGTTTGAGGGCTTATCACAGCCATGGAGTTTTCGGGCACGAATTGTTGGCGGTACACTAAGGAACACGCTTTGCCAATGGTGCAGGCTTCTTTCAAAGGATCGATCCCTCCGTGCTCCATGAATAAGTCTCGAAATTTTTCACAGCAACGCTGTAAGATGTCAACGGTAGAACGACAATACATTACTATTTCTTCCTGAAAGTCGAAGGGGTCCGAGTTGTGAGCTTTGTACTAAGCGTAGAAAGTTTTCAGTTGTTCGGTGCGCATGTTGTCGTGGTCGTAGTAGTGAGCCTCAGGCAAATGGGCTAGAACGGCGTGTTGATTGGCTTCGGTATTGAAAAAGTGCGGTAAATAACCTTTGGTCATTTACTTCATTCGAATCGTTTTAGGCATCCGAAGACACGGCCAAGTATTTTAAAGTATGGTCATCGAATCTTCAAACTGCACTTGTCCCACTTTAATGGAAATGATTTTGACTCCGTTCAAATTCACTTTCAGACGTTCGGTACTTTGTTCCGTATAGTATCTCAAAAGAAACTGTCCATCGTATCCCGAGAAATTGTGGGCCATCACCGTGGCATGGCGATGATAATCTTCGTAAAGTTTTATGTCCTCTTGGCTCCACGACTCGTCGATGGAGTCTAAAATCCATTGGGCGAAATCGGCTAGCGTGTTCGGTCCCTGAAATATTTTTCCATGTCCTCCAGGAGTCTTGCTGCATTGAGGGGAATGACTAAAGATATGTTCTTGAATGCACTTCTTGTACGATCGTTGAGCCATGCAGAAATTAGGAATGCGATTGCCAATCGCATGCATTCAAAATCGAAAAAGATGAAATTGCCTTTCTTCTGGTCATCTTCTTCATGTGGGGGCTCATATTTTTGAACGTAGCATTGGCGTTCCAAGTCCAAGATTTGGTGACAAATGTGACATCGTTTCTTTCCTGAACATAATTGCGCCTCAGGATTATTGCTACGTATGACCGATCCACAAGCAGGGCACAATCTCAGGAGTTGAAAGCACTTTTCTGCTGAAAACCTTGCGTCTTCAGATGTAGCTGACAAAAGTGCGCTGACAAGTTCTTGTCCTTCGTTAAGACAGGGTTTAGAAGACAAACATCCTGAGCATTTCGATCCTAAATGGCTGTGTTGCTCTCGATTGTTATAGCCATAGTGTAACATAACTGAAACCGAGTGTGCTTTGGACTAAATGAATAACACAAACACAATATTGGCTCAATTTCACCCTCCACCAGTTGCAGTCTGGCTCAACTACAACCTCCACCAGTTTCAGTCTGGCTCAACTACAACCTCCACCAGTTGCAGTCTGGCTCAACTACAACCTCCACCAGTTGCAGTCTGGCTCAACTACAACCTCCACCAGTTTCAGTCTGGCTCAACTACACTTTCCACCAGTTTCAATCTGACGCAAAAACACCTACCACTAATTTCAGTCTGGCGCAACAACGCTTCCCACCAGTTTCAGTTTGGCGCAACAACGCCTCCCACCAGTTTCAGTTTGGCGCAACAACGCCTCCCACCAGTTCACCTTCACCTCCCCATCCACCAGTTTCAGCTACAGCTAGATAAATCGGGTAGCGTATAATACGAAATACGCTATCACACAAAATACTCAAAATACATGAATTTGAAATGAATAAATTATCCACTCAACAAATGCTTATAGTCCATTACATTATATCAATGTCCCTAATAGTTTATACAAACAAACAAACATACATTAAACCCGCACTCGACATGTGACTTTCTACTCCGAGTTCTACACGTGAAAAGGAATAAATTCTAACAGTGAATTGTCTGTTAAACGTGGTTATTTTATCTATCGAAGCTTTATAAAATTTACGATAATAAAATAAGTATGCCACGAACATACTGAAAAGCATAAATGTACAAGGGAATCAAAATTATTTTAACAGTTGTCACTTACCCCTATGGCTGTAGTTTTGTGGTTCCAAACCGACACTCTGTGACAAGATCCAAGCGATGATGTACCGCTTGTAGTAAAACCT